>CAJFCO010018280.1:128039-148977 GCA_904066015.1 Synergus gifuensis
GTAAGATGATATCGGAACTGTTTTGTCTTGGTTTTCTCGTTTTCGCTGTTAGTGGTCCAACTGTCTGAGCCATTGCACTCTTCTTTTCTGGAGGATAAGTGACACTTTCTAATAGTCCCATGTGCGTTCCATTCAAGCCGTAAGATGATATCGGAACTGTTTTGTCTTGGTTTCCTCGTTTTCGCTGTTAGTGGCCCAACTGTCTGAGCCATTGCACTCTTCTTTTCTGGAGGATAAGTGACTCCTTCTAACAGTCCCATATGCGTCCCATTCAAGCCGTAAGATAATATCGGAACTGTTTTGTCTTGGTTTCTTCGTTTTCGCTGTTAGTGGCCCAACTGTCTGAGCCATTGCACTCTTCTTCTCTGGAGGATAAGTGACTCCTTCTAACAGTCCCATATGCGTCCCATTCAAGCCGTAAGATGATATCGGAACTGTTTTGTCTTGGTTTCTTCGTTTTCGCTGTTAGTGGCCCAACTGTCTGAGCCATTGCACTCTTCTTCTCTGGAGGATAAGTGACTCTTTCTAACAGTCTCATGTGCGTCCCATTTAACCCGTAAGATGATATCGGAACTGTTTTGTCTTGGTTTTCTCGTTTTCGCTGTTAGTGGTCCAACTGTCTGAGCCATTGCACTCTTCTTTTCTGGAGGATAAGTGACACCTTCTAATAGTCCCATGTGCGTACCGTTTAGGCCGTAAGATGATATCGGAACTGTTTTGTCTTGGTTTCCTCGTTTTCGCTGTTAGTGGTCCAACTGTCTGAGCCATTGCACTCTTCTTTTCTGGAGGATAAGTGACTCCTTCTAATAGTCTCATGTGTGTACCATTCAAGCCGTAAGATGCTATCGGAACTGTTTTGTCTTGGTTTCCTCGTTTTCGCTGTTAGTGTATAATCTGAGATGATTATTACTAATTGGGAAGGGGAATTAGGGAAATTACCAGTTAGGAGTGAGAAAATAACAACCAGGTAAACATTAACAAAACTATATTCTACTTACGATACAAAAGGCTTCGAAACTGGAAGAACAAATAACTATTAGCTTGCAACGAAACTCAACGATATCAGCCAACGAGGCTCACAAGAGATCAGAGAGAGAGTCTAGGACGTCTTGACAGTCAGCTGTCTAAACTGCAAGAGCGCGGGGTAGCCGACCGACGACTCGCAGCACCGCTACTCGTCGGCATGCCCCCGCCCCTTCGCCTGCACGTAGACAATCCACGTAACAGCCATGTTACAAGTGGTCCAACTGTCTGAGCCATTGCACTCTTCTTTTCTGGAGGATAAGTGACTCCTTCTAACAGTCTCATGTGCGTCCCATTTAACCCGTAAGATTATATCGGAACTGTTTTGTCTTGGTTTCCTCGTTTTCCAACAACAAATTTTTCTACGCCTCAAAGCATGTCCAGCTCGGTGTTTCCGCCTGAGAACAAATCGGGGACCTTCCGCGTGTCAGGTGGAAGTATTTTAGTATTTTATTTCCTAATTACGAGTTTGTACTCGTTGACTCATTTCTTATAAAAAGATAATTATAACTTCTAAATTCATTCCTCACTGTCAAAGGGAGTTTTGTTAAAAAGTTACAGCGATGTGAAGTGGAAAAAACCTTTGAATTAAAATTTTATTTCATCTCTAGTTTATTTTCTCATAAAAGAGAATTCGAGAATTTACAGCGTTAACGGAAATAAGAACTTTTTTCACGAAAAATTATTGTAAAATGTTGAAATAAAATATTTTTTCATGAGAATGATTAACGCGAAATATCCACTATTCTCATACTAATTTTTTAATTATTATTTTAACTTTTTCATGTGTTACGTCCTACCTGGCATTAATTTATTTATCGTCCTAACTAGCAGCAGACTCTATTTCTTTATAACTATCTCCCTCGTTTTAGTTCGTAATTTAATGCGAATCTGGGAACGAGGACAAGCCAAATGAAAAGAATTAGTATTTTTTAAATGAACAATTTATTAATTTTAAGTTTTACAATTTAAGATTTTCCTTATAATTTGAAATAGAAATGACCCTTACGACGAGTTGAAAATGAGCCTGAGTTGAATGATGAATGACGGCTTACCGGTGATGATTTCTTAATGATGATTTTAGGTAATCCTTTATAATCCTGCTCGTATTCACTGAGATCACTGTATTCCTTGATTGGGGTATGTCACTAGACTGTCACTGTATTTGTGTTTTAAAATATTCCTAAGTTCAATAATTATAAGTTCGATAATTAGTTCCTTAGGAATTTGCAAGTTCACTTCTTCACATGGAAATTTAAGATTCACCTTGCAATTTGTAAATATTAAAGGATTAATTAGGAAGTAAATTAATCTTTTCTTCCCAAGTGCCCGAAGTGTTACAGTATGTAAACCCTGTCGTTCATGATCACTCGGTTTATATTGCACTCCACCGGAATTATTTGTTAAAGCACTAATAAACTCTTGATTCCAATCGAGGTTTTCAAACTTTTCAGCATGTTTGTCAACCAACTGTTCTAATACATCCTTCATCTCATCAAGGACGTCAGTGGCAGACCAATAATTCTCAAAATCATATTTATAATCCGGTTTATCAACAGCTGACATTGTAATCTTTGTCATACATCCAATAGTAAAATTTGCTCGAAGTGAAATTGATTTTTCAAGTTTTAATATCACAGGATTTTTAATAAATAAACCGTGTTCTCCAGCTGTATTAATGATCATATGGACTCTTCTCGCGTCTCCATCATTAAGAAAGATTTTCGAATCGTTAAAAATAACCTCTTTCTCTGACCTTACTAGTACACCTATTGTAAGTAAATATAAAATTAAACTAGTTGGAGCTAAACGGACAAATTCATTCCAAACTTTTTGGGATCGTCCTCCATTGTGCCCTTTCCTCCGTAAGGGAATCGAGCGAGAGTACACAGTTCGAGCCCCTATGGGCTTTTATGGGTTCATGGCTTTCTAGTTTCTCCTAAAGTCGACCTCATGTCGACTCTTGCACGTGTTTGAAAACGTTAGGGTTTTAGATTTATTGATTAGTTACGACCACGTAACAGTGGAAATGTCATGAAGAATAACAGCAAAGTGAGTGGAAAAGACTTTTTTGAACAAAAGGTCATTACAATTGATTTTGTTCAGAAAAGTTTTTTAACTACTTATTTTTAATAATAATCTTTTTCCAATACAGAATTTGACTAAATTACAGCAAAACGAAGAGGAAACTATTTTTCTATATAGACGAATCTTTTAAAAAAAGATTAATTGAACTTAATTTCATGTTCCTCAAATATTGATAATCACATATTGTAATTTTCTGTTCTTCTGAAAAGAAGAACAAAAAGAATATATTAAAGATTTTAATATATTAAAAGAAGAATATTTTTCCACTAGAGGATTAAAAAATTTACAGCAAAATGAAGAGGAAAATATTTTTCTATATAGGTGATTCTTTTAAAAAAATATTAATTCAACTTAATTTCATGTTTTTCTGAAAAGAGGATTATATTTTTCTACATAGATAATTCCCTTCAAAAAAATTAATTGAACTTAATTTCATGTTCCTTAACAGTGAATAACCATATATTATAATTTCCTGTTCTTCTGAAAATAAATTAATATTTTTACACTGTTGAGAATTAACAAAAAATTACAGCAAAATGAAGAGGCAAAAATTTTTTTACATAGATAATCCCTTTTAAAAAAGGTTAATTGAACTTAATTTCATGTTCCTTTACAATGAATAACCATATATTATAACTTCCTATTTTTCTGAAAACAGATTAATAAGTATTTTTCCACTGTTGAGAATTAACAAAAAATTACAGCAAAATGAAGAGGAAAAACTTTTTTTACATATATAATTCCTTTTAAAAAAGATTAATTTAAATTAATTTCATGTTCCTTAACAATGAATAACCATATATTATAATTTCCTGTTCTTCTGAAAACAGATTAATATTTTTTCACTGTTGAGAATTAACAAAAAATTACAGCAAAATGAAGAAAAAAAAATTTTTTTACATATATAATTCCTTTTAAAAAAGATTAATTGAACTTAATTTCATATTCTATATATTGGTTAAATAGTTTTTGATTACATGTTTTTATGTCGTAGAAAGAATTATCCTATACAGGGTTTCTAAAAAGTCCCGGGACGGTTGGATATTTCCTCAGGTAAAATATTTTTCAAAAAAGTGAAGATCATTCCTGAAGTAAATTTCAACGGGGAATTCAATGGTGACCTTCATTTTGGTGCTTGATTAGCGTGAGTCCCCTTGCCGCTCACGTTTCAGTGTAGATGTTCGAACTGAAAACCTTGAGCTTCTTGACAAAAAGCTATGCGATTGTAAAAATGAGTCATAGCATTAACGGGGAATTCAATGATGACCTTCATTTTGGTGCTTGAAAACCTTGAACTTGACAAAAAGCTATGCTATTGTAAAAATGAGTCAGCATTACGAATCACCTCTCTATCAATCAACAAAGCAGCCTCTTGCAGAAAAATTTGGTGCTTGAAAACCTTGAACTTGACAAAAAGCTATGCTATTGTAAAAATGAGTCAGCATTACGAATCACCTCTCTATCAATCAACAAAGCAGCCTCTTGCAGAAAAATTCTGAAGGCTTGCGATAACCCATTTGTTCGCCTTCCATCAGCTTGCGAACTCTCGAGCTATCCGATTCAGTAAGCTTCTTATAATCTGGGACGATTATTACTAAAAAGGAAGGGAATTGGGAAATGCCAGTGGAAGAGCGAGAAATAAACAAAGAATAATCTTAAAGAACAGAACTATAATTAACTTACGGATTACAAAGAGTGGGCTCCAGCCCCGAAGAACAAATAATAATTAGCGCTGAGCGCAAAATAAAACAAAGCAGCAAACACTTTAAACAGTCTCATGCGAAACGCTACCGAGAGAGATCAGATTTTAATACGCCCTGACAGACAGCTGTCCAAAACGAGAGAGCGCAGGGTAGCCGACCGACGACTCGCACCCACTAAGATGTTTTCGAACACGATATAGTGTTTCAGTATTTTAAATTGTTGTCAGTTATTTGCGCTGCGACGAACTGCGCTTCAAGCAACGTGAACCACACTTATTTTATTTTCCAAAAATGTTGGCACGCGAAAATGTCGGGGTGTGTGCACGTTAAAAATAGGCGCAGAAGCACTAGGGGTGCCGAGTGAAATAAAGCACTGTCGAGAATAAATAGTTTAATCATTTATTGAAATTATATAAATCAATTAAAAGTTGATACACTGATACGTTCCCTATTTCTACTGAGGGTTTAGAACTGTAAATTCCGTTTTACGGACGCGACGGATTTACTTTTTTGTGGGGAGAAAAATTCAGGGGAACTACCCGTGGGGATATAGAGGGTGTCCTCGTCAAACAACCTCTCAGGGGGGTGGCAAGGGTTGATTCGGGCTAAAATATAAAGCCGCTACCACGAGATTGTCACGGGGCTTCTCTACCGGGGGTTGAAGTGGAGACAGAGGTAGGATAGCGGAATAGTTTGGTGCGGTGCGGACGACCTCACGTGTCGCTGGGGGGGGGCTCGTCAGGCTTGATGTGAGTCGCGGCCCGACTAAGACGAACTTCCGCTCGCTCTTTCTTCCCGAGACGTTTACGGGGCTTTCCACGCCGTTTTCCCTTTGACTGTGACACGTTCATGGAGGGGTGAAAAGAATGGGGGGGCGAATCCCGCAAAGTACAATGAAGGACCACGTAATGATGTTAAATAATTGGGGGGGGGAAACCCGAACACGTGACGATGCAACACGATCGAGGGTGTAACACCCCACGACTCGACGTGTTTCAAAGTGATACGGTCGGTGGTTCAACACCACACGACTACGCGTATCAACGATGATACGGTCGGTGGTTCAACACCACACGACTCGGCGTATATACGATAGTACGACCGTGTAGCAAGTTCGAGACCGAATGCCCGAAAAGCCCCCCAGCAGAGGAACATCCAGTCGGAAAATCGCAAGGGAAGGGGAAGGTCCCTTGTAAAACAAATCCGAGAGAAAGTGTACCTGGGACCAAAGGTACTTAGTCGATGAGGGACGTACGTCTTTTCGGTAACCATCGGATTATGTATAGTTTAATTATTTATTGTTTTAATACTGACACTAACTGGGTTACACTTTCCAATATGAATCACTTCTCTTGCCACTGCAGAAAAAAACCTTCATGTCCAAAGTATTGAAACACGAATTCTTGAGGAGGTAATGACTGTCGAAGACATTTATATAGATAGTGATACAATTGATAAACATAAATTTTGAAAAAAAAAAAGAAATTTATAATGACAGGATCGTTTAGTTATTTTTTTGTTTTAGTTTAGTAGTTTGGCAGTGTACACTTTAGAAGTGACGTTATAATTGCATCTCTCTTTAATCTTGGATTTGCAATCTCTAACTCAAAAAAGGTTTGCTTAAGGAGTTGAGGAAAAGTTGAAAAGTCAACGTTCTGTGCATATACTAGGTCGTTCAAGTTGCTCCCGGCCTAACAAAGAAAACAAACGATTTTTGTCTAACTTACTATTTATTCTTCAACATAGTCCCCTTTGAGCTCGATACACCTAGTCCAACGATTTTCCAACATTGCGATGCCTTTTGAATAATAAGATTGCTCAAAGCTTTCAAAATAGCCCTCAGTTTTCCATTCGGCTTCTTCATTCGTCGCAAATCTCTGTCCCTGGAGCCATCTCTTTAAGTTTGGAAACAGATAATAGTCGCTGGGGGCTAAATCTGGAGAATACGGTGGATGAGGAAGCAATTCAAAGCCTAACTCATGTAATTTGGGCATGGTTTTCATCGATTTGTGAGCGGGTTCATTGTCTTGCAAAAAGATGCATTTTTTCTTGGAAAAATGGGGCCGATTTTTTGCGATTTCGACCTTTAATCGGTCCAGTAATGCACAGTAATAGTTACAGTTGATTGTTTTTCCTTTTTATAAATAGTCTATGAACAATATACCCCTCGAATCCCAAAAAACTGACGCCAACACCTTCCCAGCCGATTGCTGAGTCTTGGGTCGCTTTGGTGCACTTCCGCCGGGTCCTACCCATTCTTTGGCTGATTGTTTTGATTCTGGTGTGTAGTGATGAATCCAGGTTTCATCACAAATCACTATTCGACGCAAAAAATCAGACGGATTTCGTTTAAAGATGTCCAAACAATGCTGGGAAGTGCGAACACGTTCATGTTTTTGATCGATTGTCAGCAAACGCGGCACCCACCTTGCGGTTAGCTTTCTCATACCCAAACAATCATGTAAAGTTGAATGTATTGACCCAGCTGATATTCCTATGGCCTCAGCTATCTTACGCACTTTTACTTTTGGATCATCCAATACCATGTCATGGATTTTTTGCACGTTTTCTGAAGTTGTCGCTGTTTTTGGTGCTCCCCCGGCGTGTTCGTCTTTTGTGCACATTCGGCCTCTTTTGAACTCGGCAATCCAATATTTTACGATTGAATACGATGGAGCAGATTCACCATAATATTTATCAAGCTTTTCTTTTGTTTCCTTTCCACTTTTTCCACGCAAAAAATAATGCTTTATCAATGCCCGAAATTCTTCTTTTTCCATTTTTATGAAAATATCAAAACTGTTTTACTTTAAGCAAAAAATTTTTATTTCAAAAAACTCTATTTCAAAAACTCAAACTCTAAGTCACAGATCCATCAGAAATGTATCGTGTAATCGAGTGATGGTTGGTATTTTAAAACTCGCGGTGCCATATACTGGAGGCCGAGAGCATCTTGAACGACCTAGTATCTTTTGCATACATATGTTAGGTTGCGTTCCTTGCATTGGCCCTTCCTGCCATAGCGGTTCATCCGTTAATTTTTCATTCTTTGCTTTCATGACTTTTGACGTGACGTTAGTCAGATCCCGACCGGGCAATTGAGAGGTTTACGAAAATTATAGCGAAATATAGGTAAAAAACATTTGCACTGTAATTTTTCTATACACTTCTATTCTTTTTCAGAAAGATGATCATTACAATTGGTACCTTCCGAAAAAGTTTTGTATACTGTAAATCAAAGAATTATTGAAATATTACAGCGAAGAGCAATTCGCAGTGCTTTTAAAAAGTACGCGGATTATCAAAATTTTGCAGCGATGTAAAAATAAAAAAAAATTTTACTATTTTATTTTCATTCATTCATTCACTTTACGAGTGAGAGGTCATCACAATTGGTTTAAACTGAATAATATTTATTTTTATTTCATGTACAATTTGGATAAATTTATAATATGAAATTTATAATATAAATTTTGCAGCGATGTAAAAAATAAAAATTTTTTACAATTTTATTTTCATTCATTCATTCACTTTACGAGTGAGAGGTCATCACAATTGGTTTTAACCGAATAATATTTATTTTTATTTCATGTATAATTTGAGATAAATTCCAAAAGTAACTGAAGTTTGAATTTTAATATTACTGCGAAGAAACTACAATTTCATATGTTGAGAGTAAAAATTCGTGTCATGAATCTTGTTGTTAGATAGGCTGGTTTAGGAATTAAAACACTTTGATGTAACTCTTCAATACTTTATTTATTACACACTGTGTACTCCTGCACGTTGACCGTGATACATCTCTAAACCGACTGTTCAAGTGGCGCGTTACCTATAGCCGTCTACTAGCTCATTGATGGCTCATTTTTGCTAACAGCACCAATAATTACGAAACTAGAAAAATCTTGCATTTTTATAGATTTATATTAATTTTCTGTTTAGTCTACGATTAATGTTTTAATTAATTTGCGATAGGCTTCGAATTACTGATTCTGTAAATAGTTTTAGATTTATATATAAATAATTTTTGAATTCAAAATAAAGTTTTCTTTTAATTTTAAATGAAAATCTATTTATTTAATAAACCTAGAAATGTTTAACAGCCAACTCAGCTCTGTAACGGGTTACATAGTAAGTAACAGTGTAATGAGAGACTCAAAATATTTTAAATTTAAATTGTGGAGAAAATTACATTAATTTTTATAAAATTTGGCAGGATCCAAAAAAAAAGAAAAAAAAAAACAATTACCAATTTGATTTCTAAGCGAATAAGTTCGAGCAAGTAGGTCATGTGGTCAAGTGATGGAAATGAGAATCAAGTTTAAAAACCAGCCGGATGAATGACAGTTACGAATAATGCACTTATATAGATTTTTATCTATTGTCTCCTTCGATTCTGACTTGTATAAATCTTTTTTGAAAAATGTTTTGATGATATATATCTGCTATCCATCTTCTAATAACTTTTTGTTTATTAAATTTATTTATTGATTTATTTTATGTATTTACTTAATTAATTTTTTTATTAGTGAATTTTTAAGTTTCCGGATTAAATAAATGTATTGAAGATATATTTTAATGCTATCGTTAAAAAAAATAATTATATTTTATGTGAGTCACATCACATCCCCTTTTTATCTCACTTAGGACTTTCGAACGTGCATGAAAATTTTAATTGGACATGTGATATGCACGAGGGACGTCACTTATCATATCGTGTAGTGGCAAAAATTCCATTAAAAAAATATTTGATAAATTGGTGGTTATATAAGTCTGATTTAAAATCTGGAAGATTATATTTACTTGGAAACAAAATCTTATTTTCAAATTAATTTTTACTATACGAATTTAAGATTATTTCTTATTATTAAATACAAATTCTTTTGATAAATATTTACTGGTAATAAAAGTCATGCGAATTAACTTTATTAGGTTAAAGAGGGTGTCAAAAAATTATGATCAATTGAGATGAAGGTCAATTAAATTTTCTTTGATTAATCACTATTCAATTGATGACAAATGTTCAGAGCTTTCAAAACATTCTACTTATTCTAGTAGAGTCAATTTTACTTTTTGTAACACATTAATGTTTTTAGCGTTTTTTATGTTTAAGAAGCGGGGCTAAAGTATTACTCTTTAGTCTTTTGATTAAAAAGTGACGGTATATGTAAATAATTTTTAGTTTCTAGAGAATAAAATAGTACTTTTTAGTATTTTGACTGAAAAGTACTATTAGTCAATAAGGAATAAAAAAAGTACCTTTTAGTACATAGGGAAAAAATTATTTTTTAGTCTTTAGGGAGTAAAAAAAGTACCTACTTTTAATCCCTAGGGAGTAAGAAACGTGCTTTTAATACTTAGTAAGTAAAAAATCATTTTTCATTTCCTGGAGAGTAAAAACAAGTTTTTAGATACATACTTTTTAGTCCGTAGGGTCTAAAAAAATACTTTTTAGTACTTTGACCAAAAAGTGACGCCATACATATCTTGAAATCTTACGAAAATCAATATCCTGCTATAGAAAAGGAAGATAGGAATCTACTTAAAATAGGAGAATCTGTTAATCTAAAATAGAAAAAATTAATGGGAAAAATAAAAGATTAAGAAATAGAATATTTTATATGTATGAACTAGTAAATCCAACAAATATGTATAGTCTATCAGAAGCCGATTGACACTTGACCTATGATTCTGGCCTAAGTGCCCGCTGCCTTATGTTGGTTCAGGGTTCGTCTCAAGAGGATTCCGCAGTCTCTCACCGATCTTAGATCATTCGACGGTTTAATTGTATCAAGGAATCAGAATTGTCTCTCAATAATCAGTCTTCATACTACGACTTTTTCAATCGTGTGAATCAAAGTCACTGATGATTAACATGGGTGATCATCATCATCATTATCGTTTGGGATGGGAAAAAAATTAAAAAAAGAACTGGAAGAATTGATGATGGATCGAAGTCTAATAGTTTCGCTTTTTCTAAAAGCAATTGTTCGACAGTGGATCTGTGATCATGTGTGTTATTGAGGCGAAAACTAATTATTGGTGCATTTACTAATATTGGAAAGAGTGATTGTGTCAACTGGGGTTGAAGGTCGTTCCACACCTGTTCTTTATCTGCAAAGTGCTTTTAGTGATTCTAAAATAAACAAAGAGTGAAAAGAAGATGTTTTTAAATTGGTAAGATTCCTTCATTCCTTTAAAGCTTTTAATTTTGGTTTATACAAATTTGAGGATGTACCCACTATTTATTCCTTAAACTCATTACATTATTAAGGGCGTTGGATCCAAGTGTTAGGTTCAAAATTCCATTCTCCATTTTACTAAACGAAAATTATAGGTAAATATTTTTTGCATAAAACGAAGAATTCAAAATCTAACTTCAAAATTGAATATTTTCATTTTACTGAAAAACTATTTGAATTAAATATTTTCTCGCTCTGTATGCATAATTCTAGTTAAAATTTGATTAATTCTGCAGAAGGAAAAAATTTCAATTTTAATATTTGTTAAGTAAAATGTAGAAATCGAGTTTTTAGATTGGAACTTGGTTCCAACACCCTTTATAATGGCATGTGATACTGAAGTTAGTGTCGATAATGATTTTGAACCCTAAAATTCCGATCCGGACCACTGTGCGTCGGATAAATTTCTGTTAGTAAATAAATAAAAATAAAATGGTTTTCAGAGCTTTTTTGATATTTTTAATCCAATAAATGCAATAAATATATAAAGCGATCATCAGACTAGACGTCGACCACTTCAACGCAATACTTTATGAGAGATAGTATTTTTATTTTTAGTTTTTTACATTATAAAAAAACATACATTTGGGAGCTTAATTTTGAGGATAGGAAGTTGAGAATATTTGATTTCATCAATCTACCCTTTAACAGATGCAACCTTCGATTCAGAGTGTTTGACAGACAGAAAAGTAGTAACGAGTCGATTTCAAATCCAGATAACGTCTCTAAATCATCCTCCATTGCAAAGTTCTGTATTCAATCAATACAACTTTCTAACTTTACACTTTATTTCCTTGCATACAGAAGAAAGTGAAACTTGGAAATAAATTCGACAAATATACCCGAATTTTCAGATTCTCAAAAATTTTAATTCTCAAAAATTTCAAATACCCGAAACTTTTGTTTAAAATTTCTCAAGATTTCTGTTCAAAACTAAACAAAAATTGGAACAATATTGAACAAAATTTTTTCAGAGAAATTTTGAATAAACATTTTGAGGAGAACTTTAAAAAAAAAGTTTCAAAAAGAAATTAGAAAAAATTCTAATCTACAAGAATTTTGCTCCCTTAAATTATTGAGTATTTTTGTAATACAAATAAAAATTTTAATAATAGAGAAATTATTGAGAATCGTTGTTTTGTAAATTATTAGTTTTTGTCTATCTATATCTAAAATAAAGCGGTCGATTTGAAGCAGGGTGTTACAATTTCAAGGTCTTTTGATAACGAGGATCCAGATAAAGGAGGAGACGCCGAAGATTATCGACATGAAGAAAACAGGCTATAATAATTGTAGCTCCTGCTGAACTTTGTCGCATGGCCTCCTGACTTTGAGGAAAATAAATTGAACTTTACGAATTTTCTTTCGTTTTCTAATTTAAAAAATTGTAGATTATTTTAAAATTAATTGTTACAAATAATTATTAATTTTCGGTTTACTAAATAATAGCGGAGGTAAACAGTAATGGGATATCGAAAAAAATATATCAATATTTTATTAAATATTGATATATCGGAAACCAAATATCGATATTATCAATATTTTTGATATTTTTTGATCAGGGAGGCCACATGCCAGGGAAAAGTCAGGGAAATGTCAGGTAAATGTCAGGGAAATGTGAATAGTTGTCAGGGAAAATAGAAATTTACATTTATGTTAACTATATTATTTTTGTCCTATTACAACTTTTATAATTTATTTAACAAATTTTAGAAACTATCCAAAGATTTCAAAGGATTATATAATAAATAATTTACAGGTATTCTCTGTGATTCTCTAGGTTTCTAGTGATTTCAAGACATTTTCAATAATTTTAAAGGATTTTAAGAGGTTTTTAAGAATTTTAAATGATTACAAGAAATTTTTATAATATTTAAAAGATTTAGTTGAATTTTAAAAGGACTTCATGAAATTTTAAGAGATTTTTTTTTAGGGAATTCAAAGAATTTTAAAGTTCCTTGAGTAATTTTAAAGGATTTCTCGAGATTTTTATGATTTTCTTAAGATTTTGTGGAATTTTAGGAAATTTTGAAAAGTTTTCAAAAATTATAAAAGTTTTTTTACGTATTTTAAGGGATTTAAAAGTTTTTCTTGGAATTATAAACGAATTTAAGAAACTTGTAAGAATTTTAAGAGATTTTAAGGAATTACAAATATTCTCGTGGAATTTAAGAGGATTTTAAAAGGAATGTAAGAATTTAAAAAAATTTTCATTATTTTAAAGTGATTTTAAAGAATTTAAATTTTCCTTATGGAATTTTAAAAGATTTCACAAAATTTCTATGATTTATAAAAGATTTTGTAGAAGTTTAAGGAATTTCAAGAGGCTTTCAAGAATTTTAAGAAATCTTTACGTATTTTAAGGGATTTTAAAGTTTTTCGTGTAATTCTAAAGGATTTTAAGAATCTTGTAAAATTTGAAAGTAATTTTGACATTTTAAAAATGATTTTAAGGACTTTTAATATAGTCCTCATAGAATTTAAAAAAATTTCAAGTAATTTTTGATTTTTACAAGATTTTGTGAGATTTTTTATTTCAAAAGTTTTTTTTAGAGATTTTAATGCACTTTAGAGAATTTTAAAGAATTTCACGAGATTTTTATGATTTGTAAAAGATTTTGTAAAATAATTATAAAGGATTTTATGGAATTTTAAATATTTTATAGTGGAATTTTAAGATATTTTAAGATTTTTTTAGGAATTTCAAAAGATTTTAGCGAATTTTAAGGGATTTCAATAGGTTTCCAATAATTTAAAGAAATTTTTGTGCATTTTAAGAGATTTTAAAATTTCTCGTGGAATTTAAAAATATTTCACGAGATTCTGAGAATGTTTTATGGAATTGTGAAGGATTACAGGAAATTTTAAGAGATTTTTAGGAATTTTAAAAGATTTTGAATTTTTTTTTGGAATTTAAAGTATTTCGAAGGATTTTGAGGCATTTAAAAAATATTAGTGAAAATTGAAGGGATCTCATGAAATATTAACAAATTTGAAGGGATTTCGTGGAATTTTAAGATTTTTCCAAGAATTTCAAGAAATTTCAATGAATTTTAATAGATCTTTTCAAAAGTTGTTGTAAATTCGAGAGATTTTTACGAATGTTAAATGTTGTGAAGTGATTTTAAATTTCAAAAGAATGAAAATGATATTATATGAAATTTTTGAAAAATTTCAATAGTATTATTATTGAAAATTTATACGTATAATATTTTTAATACTTTTCCGTCAGGGAAATTTCTCTGAAAGTTAGGTAAAAGTCAGGGAAATGTCAGGGAAATTGAAAAATTGAATCTTATGGGCACCCTGTTGATTTTCCTATTCTAAAAAGGACATGATTTTCGGCTAACTTTATAGCGTTACCTTTACATGCATTTCCTGCATAAACACTGGTTACGCATGAAATGAGCGTCAAGTCGTGAGTATTCTCGACTTGGCGGGAGGATTTAAATTTTCATTTCACTTTCTATAAACGAAACACGCGCGCTCAAGCGCGCGCCTAATCTTGTCAAATAAATAATTGATTATATTATTTAGAAACACATTTTTATTCAAATTTTTTTATTCAAGTATCAAAATGTATACATAAAATAGTATTATTTTAATAATACTTTGAATTAAATGTTATATAATACTATTACAATTTATAATAATATTTTTAATAAATCAAATTTTTGATTTTGGGAGAAAAAAATAATTTTTAAATAAATAAAAAGAAATATCGATATTATGAAAAATATCGATATTGACTTTGATATATCGTTTTGTAAATATCGATATAAAATATCCATATATCGATATTTTCGATATTTCGATATTGATATCCCATCACTACCTTAAGGGTGTTGGGTCCAAATTCTAACTTCGATGTTCGATCTCTTCATTTTACTCAATAAATATTATAATTAGATATTTCTTTGTTCTATAAAACTCTATATTTTTAAAATAGAAGTTTGTCTGTACAGCGACAAAATATTTAGTTAAAAAATTTTTTGTACAAAAAAAGCATGTAAATGATATATTTCATCTCTTTGTATACTATAGAGCGAAAAAATATCAACTTATAATATTTGTGGAATAAAATAAGGAAATCGAATATTGAAATTGGAAACTGGATCTAACATCCTTAAGAATCGGAAGAAACGAAGAAAAATGAAAAGAAAAGTCATAAAGAAAACAATGAATGGAAAGATATAGGAAATAAAAAATCTGCCCGCTTCGCGGGCACATTCTCATCGCGCGCTTCGCGCTCCGTGTTGCGCGCTTCGCGTGCTTGTGTCCTTAGTGAAGCTTGCGCTTTACAGGACGCTTGAAGATATATGTTTTTTTTAAATTTAATTAAATTATATAATTTATATTTTTATATTTTAATTTATTTTTTTATATTTGTAATTTATATTTTTAAAAATTTAATTAAATTAAATTAAATTACAGCTTTGAATGCAAAAGTGAACTAATTTACTTAAGGTTCTATCGACCTTAAGGAGCACATTCTCATCAAGGCACTCGCGCTTCGCGCTCGATATTTGATTTAAACCTCGCGCTTCGCGCTCAGCTCTGTTTAACAATATTTTTCACGATTAAAACGAAAACTACTCATCCTATTGAAAAATGGCCAAAGGAGAACTTGCAGATCTTTTTAAGGCGAATAATTATGTTTGTTATCATTTTCTTTTCATCTCGCGTTTTTTGGCTCAAATTTTGAATTTTCGATTTTTTATGGAAATTCAAAAAGCTGTTAGGCGGACCACATAGGGCGTTCAAAAAGAAACATTTTTCATCTTTAGACTTTTTTTCATATCGTGCGTTGTTGGGCTTCTAATTTAAGTTTTCTTTCATTTTTTTGGATTTTCAAAATTTTATGTCATTCAATTTTTTTTGTATCCAAAAAAGTCATAAAGAAAAATTGTTCGACTTTTTGAGTACTACGAACATACGTCATTAGAATTTTTAGATTAAAAAAAAAGTGGTTTAAAAATTTTTCAAAATGCTCCCACTTTTTGAATTTTTATCCAAAATGGCTGGCCAACGAACTTGACCTTCATTTTAGGACACTTAAAGAGTATACCAAAGGACAATCCAATCTGTCAATTCTTTCGAAAGTTATCGTGCTCACAAACTAAAAATCTACACACACACACACACACACACACACACACACACACACACAGACACACGGACACACAGGCACACGGACACACAGGCACACGGACACACACGCACACAGACACACACACACACACAGGCACACACACACACAGGCACACGGACACACACACACACAGGCACACGGACAGACAGACACATTCGTAAAAACATGTTTTTCGGGTTCAGGGGGTCCCAAAACGTGGACATTTGACAAAAACTGGGGGGGTAAAATTTTACACAAATCTAATACCTTCTTTGATGTGAATGTAAAAATGATATTTTATTAAAAACTTAATTTAAAAATGTTTTGCTTTTTGAAATTCAAGGTTTGAAAAGTTTTGTCTTGTTGACGAGATAACCTTTGATTGGTTTATCACAACTACCTTTGAGAGTCAGCGATTTTATTATTTATTGCTGCATTAAAATTATATTCAACATTGTTTTAAATTCCATTATCTCGGTTTTAATGTTTGCAACGATTTTAGAACGTATTTTAAGTCAAAGTTTCTATCAGAAGTAGATTTTAAATAAAAAATTAATTTTTTTACTGAATTAAATCAAAACACTTGTATTCTTTCATTGCCTAATTTTAGATACTATTTTTATTAAGAATTGTGAATGATTTATCAAAATAAAAAAAAGGATTAAATATAATTTGAAACTGCGTCAATCCGACGAATTTCTACTTCACTTGTAACGTGCGCAAGCGTCTCTTGCTTTCCAACTTTACGAAAGCTTTCCGTCAAAGCTTTCAGTGGTTCTCGTATTTTTGTGCGCGAAAGACACTCAGGTGTCAATCTTTTATCAGAGATTAAAAATATTTTCAATCTGATTCCAAAACATTAAAAATAAAATAAAAATATTTTTAAAAATCGATAAAAGTTTACGTTAGGAAAATCTAATGTCGACCAAATTCAATATAAAAAATATAGTTTAATATAAAAAATTTGATTACAATCAAATGTAGCTCAGGATTTTAGAATGGATAAACTTTATTTATACTAATTATAACGATAATTTTTTTTGATATGTTGAAAGAAAATACTTATAAATGATTTTTCTAAATTGAACCTAACACTAAAAAGATAAATTTTTATTTTTTTCAGTTAATTATTCCATGTTTTCATTTTCTTTTAACCTTTCATCCCCGATTTCCTACAAGTTTTACTTAATAACGATTATTAAATAATCAGTTCCAACTTAAAATGGTTAAATTATAATTAATGTATAATAATTATGTAAAAATACAGAATCATTTTTAGAAGATACTTGGAAGATTGATTAATTCAAATAAAAAAGAATCAACAGTAATAATTTATATTTTTTGTCTCAATTTTAATTTAATTGCAAAATTCGTTGGAACTTCGATCATTTTGTGAAGTTTTAGCGTGGCCAATGACATTAACGATGATTTATAGACCACTAGTATCAACGAGGGAAATACTTTATGTTGAAAACGATAACTCGACTTAATTCGAATAAAATTATCGCAAGGCTAATTCTTCGCAACTTTCATGCTGAAAGGTACAGTAAATTAAAATTAACGACCTACTGTGATTTTCAATTTTCTTATTATTTCTCAGTAGTCTTCAATCATTATTTTCTTTTAAAAAAACCTTTTTGATGTATTTAGCACATCGAGGCTCATAAAATAATTTATATAATTATTGAAAATATTTTATAATTTATTTTTTCTGTATTTTGTAATTATTTCCAATGAATTGAAATTTATTTATTAGAAAATTTATATTTTAGAAATTTTATATATTAGAAATTTATATTTATTAGAAAAAAAAATACTTCTAAATTTTAAGATTAATAAGAGATGAAAATCATTATCGTCAATTTAAAAGTAGAGTCCAAGTAGAAATGTCTAATTTTTTATAACATTCTCATCAAATCAGAAGGTGAAAAATGTTTTATATGAAAAATGACTGAAAAATGAAAAATAACAAAATAATTATTTTTTATTTTAAATATCAAAATTTTCTATCTAATTTTTATTGAACAATTTGAATGACTGCTGTTTAATTGATGAATTTAACAATTATTTATAAATAATTATTTTTTTGCCAGAATAACTTTTATAATAATAAATTTCTATCTTTTTTTGTTATATTAAATTTTATATTTTCTCTAATTATTTTTTATAGGATTCATATCGAATAGAATACTAACATCTTTTGCGTGATATTATTTAATTGATGAACCCTTACTAGCTGGTATTTGATTAATCTTTTCATTGCAAAGACACTTTCTTTCCTTGACCCAAGTTGTTGATCCGACTAGTTCAATTCGTTGCTGTATGCTGCACTCAATTATCTCGCAATTCAATAAGTAATTCAATTACCTATCAATAATATTATAGACTTAAAAACATATCTACACAAACTCTTGAAATTTTTCATAATTGTTGAGATTTTCTTAAAGAAAGACAAAAGTATTTTTTTTAATTATTCACTATATTTCTTCTATTTTTAAGATTTCAATAAAATTGTAAAGCTTCTTTAAATTTATTCAAAGTTCAATTTTCCTGGATAATATGAAATAGAATTCCATTTTTGTCTCCAAGGGTTCGTCTATATATATTACATCAATTTCGATTAATATATTTTTTTCTTCTTCCCCTTCAGAAATACATTTTTCTAAATTTGATACCATTCTAAACATGATATCTTACGACGCATTAGCTTTATTTTCTTTTTTGTCACTTATATATTAATACTTATGAGGAACTATTTTTTAAGAAAAAAAATTGAGAAAAATTTCAGTTTCCTTGATTTCGAAAATATAATATTTCTTTGTGAAAATGCGTGTACGTATTTGCAAATTAAAGCAATTAAAAAGCAGGACTCTTCAAAAATAATTTAAAAACATTGTATTATAATTGAATCTGAAATTGTGATAAAGATTAAATAAATAGACTCTCATTCTGATGTAATTAAAAGTGGGAAATCCAGTGAAACTTGTTATCGAAGTAATCCCAATAGATATTTCCGGATTTCGATGGTATGCGTCGAATGCGATTGAATCTTAAGTATAAACTATCCGAATGCAAATATTTACAGTGAAAATGACACTCGTGACTATTGTGCTTTTGTGCTTCGCAATCTGTATATTATTTATTTATGGAGCGACCTTGATACGTGCCATTTTGAATTTTGGATTTATTTCTATAATTAATTAAAATAAATGAGAAAAAAAGAATACAACACTAAATATTGTTTTCTAAAAATTTTTTTTAGCTAACTTGAAAAATGAAATTGATGTCCAGTTCAGCAGATTTGATTGAAGCCAAGATTGAAACGATGGGGGATAATTCTTCAACTACGGAGGGTAATTCTTCGGCAATAATGGAGCTTCCAATTGACATGCAATTTAATGATGGACATGTTGTTAGTATAGTGACATATAGTGTGCTTATGGTTATATCAGCAATAGGAAATTCGACTGTTTTGTTCCTTATAAGTCGAAGAAGAAGAACCGCAAAAACGAAAATTAACACGATGCTTATGCATTTGGCTATTGCAGATTTAATGGTAATTATTCATTCAAATTCCATTTCTTGAAAAATAAATTCTCTTCCCTAGCGAAAGCTTCGGATTGAAATTCATTCCGAATCAATCCGAATCATTCCGGAATTAGTATCCGAACCAAACAGTTTCACTCCGATCTAATCCGAAGGAAGTTTTCAATCTGAAATAATCCGAAACACATTCAAAAGAAATTCGAACTTTTAATCCGAATGAATCAGGTCAATCCGAATTAATCAGAATTAATCTGAATGATCCTAATTTTTTAGAAATATTCGGATTGATTCGGATAGATCTGATTAATTCGGATTGAAAATCCTAATGGACCCGATAGACCGGCTTCATTCCGTTTTAATGTTCGGATTCATTCGGATTGATCAGATTTATTCGGATTGAAAGTCCAAATTAATTCTTATTAATTCGGATTTGCGGATTCATTCTCATTAAAGGTCCGGATTGCTTTTCAAAGGGTTTCGGATTATTTCGGATTGAAAACTTCCTTCGGATTAGATCGGAATGAAACTATTTGATTCGGATTCATTCGGATTGGAAGTCCTAATTGACCGGATAGACCGGATTCATTCGGATTTAAAGTTCGGATTCAATTGGATTGATCAGATTATTCGGATTGAAAGTTCGAATTAATTTTGATTAAAGGTTCAAATTGCTTTAGAATGCTTTTCGGATTATTTCGGATTGAAACTTCCTTCGGATTAGATCGAAATGAAACTATTTGAATCGGATTAATTAGGATTCATTTGGATTGATCAGATTTATTTGGATTGAAATTTCGTATTAATTCTGATTAATTCGGATTGACGGATTCATTCGGATTAAAGGTTCGTATTGCTTTTGAATGGGTTTCGGATTATTTCGGATTGAAAACTTCCTTCGGATTAGATCGGAATGAAACTATTTGATTCGAATTAATTAGGATTCATTCGGATTGAAAGTTCTAATTGACGGGATAAACAGAATTCATTCGGATGGAAAGACCTAATTGACCGGATAGACAGGATGCATTCGGATTGAAAGTTCGGATTTATTCGGATTTAAAGTTCTAATTAATTTTGATTAATTCGGATTGGCGGATTCATTCGGATTAAAGGTTCAGATTGCTTTTGAATGCATTTCGGATTATATCGGAATGAAACTATTTGATTCGAATTAATTAGGATTCATTCGGATTGAAAGTTCTAAT
>CAJFCO010018280.1:148987-159636 GCA_904066015.1 Synergus gifuensis
AGACCGGATAAACCGAATTCATTTGGATTGAAAGTCCTAATTGACCGGATAGGCCGGGTTTATTTGGATTTAAAGTTCGGATACATTCGAATTGATCAGATTTATTCGGATGGAAAGTTCTAATTAATTCTGATTAATTCTGATTGACGGATTCATTCGGATTAAAGGTTCGGATTGCTTTTGAATGGATTCCGGATTATTTCGGAGTGAAAACTTCCTTCGAATCAGTTCGGAATGAAACTATATTTGATTTTTATTATCAACCCGTAAGCTTTCGCTAGGGTTGATAATAAAAATTGTTTGACCTGCTTGAAACTTTTTTTTTGAGTAAAATAAAATGATGGAATTTTTAGGTTTGAATTTCGACCTAACACTCTTAAAAAAATGGTTATTTAACAGGTAACTTTTTTGATGATGCCTCTCGAAATTGGTTGGGCGTTCACTGTATCCTGGAACGCAGGCGATGCGATGTGCAGAATAATGGCCTTTTTCAGGATGTTTGGATTATATTTATCATCCTTTATTTTAATTTGTATAAGTATAGACAGGTAATTTTAAATAAATATCATTTTCTGAATGAATTTCAACAATTTTAATTCAATTTTTTATGTCCGTCATTTACCGATACTGAGAGCTAGGATGTTTCAATTTTCAATTATAAGCAAAGAGGGTTCGTGTTCTTGCTAAATTTATCGATAAGAATCTTTTAGTATGGAATAGAACCTAATTAGTCCGGACTCGAATCCTTTTAGCACAAAAGCTTCCGTGTATCGGCAAATGTTGATAACAGGAATCTATAATTCGAATTTTCCTTATAAATTACTAATAATATAATTTTCTACCAATTATGTAGATACTATGCAGTTTTACGACCTTTGCAACTCGTCAATACAAAAAGAAGAGGTAAAATCATGTTGATTGGAGCTTGGGTAGGTTCCACTATCTGTTCGATGCCTCAGGTAAATTAAAATTCAAATTTTGTGTTGGTGTCGGTACGAATCCTTTAGCTTGGAACAGAACCATTTTACCTACCTCTCAATTTGTTTTTTATTTTTTAGATGATCGTATTTCATGTCGAAACCCATCCAAATTTCACGTGGTACGAGCAATGTATCACTTTTAATACTTTTTCGAGTTTTACACACGAATTGACTTATTCATTATTTGGAATGCTGATGATGTATTGGGTTCCTTTGATTGTTATAATTTACACATACACGAGTATTCTCATCGAAATTTATAATCGATCCAAGGATTCTGATTCTGGTAAGAAATGTTAATTAAAAATATATTGATTCCAATTTTCAAATTTTGTAAATTAAAAAAGAAAAATAAAAAAATAAATACCGAATTATAAATTTAAACAATGATAAATTAAATAATTATATGAATTATTTTTTGAACTCCGATTTGTGTTAAACTCGACTAAACATCTGTTTAATTGAAAAATATGCTTAATTAATTAGTTAATTAGATTTTATAAATATTTAATAATGAAATTACCTAATTATTTAAATTAAATATTTATTTTCACAGTTTTTTTTATTAGTCCCAATTTTAAAAAGAATTAAATATTCAATAACTAGTTCAAGATTTTCGTTCCAGATAAAATGCGTCGATCTTCTCTGGGATTTTTGGGAAGAGCAAAAATCCGTACCCTCAAAATGACGGTAACAATTGTCCTTGTATTTTTTGTTTGCTGGACTCCATATTACGTCATGAGCTTATGGTAAATATTAAAAAATGCACATTTTTTAAAATTTATCTATATATGTATATTATCTATCTATCTATATTATAAAAAGATCTCGCCGTCGCCGCCGCCACCGCCACCGTGTCAGGAATCCGTGGTTGGGTTAGGTTAGGTTAGGTTAGGTAAGGTTTAGGGTTATGTTAAGGTTAGGTTATGTAAGATTTAGGGTTAGGTTAGGGTTAGGTAATGTTTAGGGTTAGGCTAGGTAAGGTTTAGGGTTAGGTAAGGTAAGGTTTAGGGTTAGGTCAGGGTTATGTTAGTTAAGGTTTAGGGTTAAGTTAGGTAAGGTTTAGGGTTAGGTTAGAATATATCCCCTCATGGGGTCACGTGACCCTATTGATCTCGCCGCCGCCGTCTCAACCGCCGCTGTGTCAGGAATCCGTGGTTGGATTAGGTTAGGTTTAAGGTTAGGTTAGGTAAGGTTTAGGGCAGGGTTGTGGAGTGACGCGTCACTCGAGGTTTTTTACGTAATTTACCTAAGTGAGGTATTTTACGTAAAAAACAGGTAAAATACCTAATAAATTACGTGCCAAGATGGCGGCTTATAGAACTATATATAACCTCACTTTTTTGAAGCTCCGTTCCAGTTTTCAACAAAGTTAATATTGTTAATTAATTAATTAACTAAGCATATCTTCCAAAACCAAGCAAGGGAAAGTAAAATCATACTCTGGACCATATATCCCGTGGAATAAATTAAATTTTCAGCGCTTACAAGAGAATAGTATAAGGTTGTAGCGAAATGTTTATTTTGCAATAAAATACAAAAAAATGTTGGATATAAGCGCCTTTTGGGACACAGGTATGTATAAATAATTGTAGAATAGTATTTTGGTTTATTTAAATATTTGAAATTAATTATGTATAATATTAATACTTGTTCTA
Organism: Synergus gifuensis; assembly: GCA_904066015.1. Taxonomy (NCBI): domain Eukaryota; kingdom Metazoa; phylum Arthropoda; class Insecta; order Hymenoptera; family Cynipidae; genus Synergus; species Synergus gifuensis. The sequence goes on from CAJFCO010018280.1 coordinate 151,626, forward strand.
ACCTCAAATCCGTAAATTTTTATAGTTTTTTTTTTTGCGTTTGGTCCACGTTTGGTCTATTTTCGTTTCATCTACGGTTAATAAATATTTCTCGCAATCTCGCAATAAAAGCTAACTCATGATACTTATCATGCTTTGGTCTACCGCCTATTTTCATTTTAATTTTGAACCTTTTGAACACATTCAAATTCCCTAAAAGCACGAAAGGTTTTCATTTCAACGGTTCTGAAGAGGTTATGTTTGTTAGTGGGATGGAGGACTGCAAAAACGTAAAGTCCCGTATACGCGTAATTTACTCGGTGTAGAAAACTAGCTACGTAAAATACCTAGTAATTTACTGTAAAAAACTATGTAAATTACCTAGAGTATTTTACTTACCCATCCCTGGTTTAGGGGAAGGTAAGGTTTAGGATTAGGTTAGGGTTAGGTTAGCTAAGGTTTAGGGTTAGGTTAGAATCTAAAAATCCATGGTTGGGTTAGGTTAAGTAAGGTCAGGTTTAGGGTTAGGGTTAGGTTAGGTAAGGTTTAGGGTTAGGTTAGAATCTAGAAATCCGTGGTTGGGTTAGGTTAAGTAAGGGTTAGGTTAGGAAAGGTTAGAATATATCGCTCCATTGTTCACTTGACCCCCTCGATCATGTGACCCACTTGGATCACTTGACCCCCTCGAAATTGTCCAATAGGACAATTATTAAAGTATAAAATATATACATTCAATGAAGTTGGCAAAATAATAATAAATTAAATAATAATATCAAAATTGGAAATCATAGAATTCATCAAAATTTTCATTAAAAAAAATTTGTACAGGTATTGGGTTGATAGAAGTTCTGCCGTTCAAGTAGATCAAAAAGTGCAAAAGGCACTTTTTCTCTTTGCTTGCACAAATTCGTGTATGAATCCAATTGTTTATGGTGCTTTCAACATTCGCAGCAAAAATAAGGTAGTTATTAAAATGATTATTCTGTTATATTATCGCTAATTTATTTTAGCCTTACTAATGACGTGAAAAAACACTAAGAATCTCACTATAATAATTTATATCAATTTATTCTGAAAGAAAGTTTAAATATGGTGAAAATAATTTTATTACCTTAGATTAATTTAATATTTCTTTCGAATAGACAAAAGCACACTTCTCAAAGTTATTTAATTTGCAGGATATTCCACTAAACAGATAATTCAAATAAAAATGAAAAATTGATGTACATTAGTTTCTTTTTAATGGGAATTAGTTGAAATATAAAAGAGAAGAATCCTCATTTTTTAAATTTGTTTCAAAAGATTATTAATTATTTTTCTGCAGATTTGCTTGAAGCTTGTTGTTTTTCTTTTAAAAAAGTCCTTTTTATGTGAGTATCTGCATTAATTTCGTTTATAGGCACCAGTTCGAGCTGCAACCACAGAAAGAAGGGCTACTCCGCTTTCACTTTCTGTGAAACTACTTGGCTGAGAGTATTATTGAAATAGGATAAAAAACGAACAAAATCGAAATAAAAAAAAATAATGACAAGTCTGAATAGACCTATTGTTTGAATTTCTACGAAGATTTAAGAATTATTATATTTTAGATTAATTATTTATACAATTATTCAATATAATTGATTTTGCGCTTTTATTTTCAAAATAAAATCAACAAAGTTGTTTTGATACAAAATTTTCGTATTTTTCTAATGTTCTTCTTATTAGTCTTATTTTTATGTAACTTATTCTAATTATTATTTATTAGAACGATTTCTCCTCGTTCTGTACATATCCAATTGTAATATATATATATATATATATATATATATATATATATATATATATTCTTATATAGGATTATGCTAAAGCATTAAATGTGATTTAAAACTGTTTTTTAACTTTTATTTTTCATGATCCAACTTTTTTGCTTGGTAAAGTTTCCTGATTTTATTTTAGTTGTGAATTATCTATAATAAATAGGATATTTTAAATTGAGTAGGTATTGACTTTTAAAGGGACTTTGAACAATTTCAAAATTACAAAATTCAATCCTTTTATTTTACAAAAAGAAAAGTGTTAAAACAAAGCTTTTAAATTATTTATTAATAATTTAATAATAATTGAAAAATGTGCAGGAAGTGACTTCACAAAGAATGATGAGTACCGAGAAAAAAGGTTTAGGACTTCAAGTTTCTCGAGGGACTTGGAGAGAAAATCAAAATGTACATTTCAATCGTGAAAATTCATTGAGTGAGAGCCAGCGTGATTCCACTAAAACTATTAAATTAACCGAACTTGGAATTGATATATGCAATGTAAAAAAATGTAAGTAAAATAATATTCTTTCAGAAATTTTTTGAATTTTTATACATTCTCGAATCTTCAATAATTTTGAATGGATATTATAAATTGTAGAATTATTTGTAGTAGTGATGGGAAAAATATCGATAAATATATTGATATTATTGTTATTTTTTTCAAAATACCGATCTATATCATCAATAAGTTTTTTGACCGATATTTCCCAAAATTAATAACTTGAGATTTCATAATATTAAATATTAAATTAATTATATGAATTCCATAGTATATTTATATCGCATATAAAATGAAAATAAACTTTTTTTGCAGCAGGAAATAATTTTGACACGACAGTTTTGTAAAATAAAATGGGTAAATAATCCCTTATTTCTTCCGTTATGAACGATATTTTTCGGAATTTATTTCCGCTTTATTTTTTTTATAAAATACCAAATAATTTTAATGATTCGAAGATTGAGTCTAGTGATTTAAAATTTGGGTTACTATTCAAGTTGGATTTTTCTCATTACAAAGTGATAGTGAATTTTCCTTGAGAGGTATTTCTATCTCTTGATACAATTTGAGTCCAACTAAATTCGATTAAAAAGAGAAGCATATCTAGAAAATATCATCCATTAAAAATCAACTCAAGATTCTTCTCAATCGCCTGAAGACTGGACAAAAATTCATCATTCCGAGTGAGTATTTTTTTATCCTATCTTAAAAAAATGATGTTACCAATATATCGAACACATTGTTGGCGAAAACCTGATTGGTTTAAAAACTGAGCGAATTGTGTGAATGTATCGAATTTGAAAACAATCTTCAGACTATTTTTGTTTTCAAAAAGATTATTAAGACAGAGAATACGAATTTTAGAAAATTTATTGAAATTTTAGAAATATTAAAGGATTTCACGGAATTTCAAGGAATTTTATGAAATTTATTCTGATTTTCAGAAATTTTAAGGGATTTTACCAGTTATGGGGGTTTTATAGAATCTAAAGAAAAAAGAATCTAAAAAAAAATCTAAAAATCTAATAGAGTTTTCATTGGATTTTCAGGTAATGGAAAGTATTTAATGAGATTTCATGGGATTTTAAATAATTTTAAAGGATTTAACAATATTTTGTGTAATTTGAAGTAATTTTAGAAACTTTAAAGCTGTTTTAAGGATTTTCACGAAGATTCATTGGATTTTCAGATATTTTAAGGGATATTAAATAGTTTTAAGGAATTTTAAGAGATTCAAGGGATTTTACGAAATTTCATTGGATTTTTAACAATTTTAAGAGATCATGGGATTTTGAGAAATCTTAAAAGATTTAACGATAAGATATGTTATGGAATTTTAAGTGATTTTAAAAACTTTTAAGATGTTTGAAGGGATTTCACAAAATTTCATTGCTTTTTTTAGAAATTTTGAGGGTTTTAATGGGATTTAATGGGACTTTGAATAATTTTAAGGAATTTAAAAGGATTTTACAAATTTATTGAGATTCATAAAATTAGGCTAGGAATTACATATTTTTGTATTCAAAAATTAAAATCTCTGAATTATTTTGCATACTTTTGAAATCTCTTAATTTTTCCAATTCCACATTTTTTTGGGAAAAATTATGTAATTTTAAGGAATATAACTATATATTTTGTGGAATTTTAAGTAATTTGAGAAACTTTAGACATTTTATGAAATTTCATTGAATTTTAAGGTATTTTAAGAGATTTAATGAGATTTCACGGAATCTTGAAAAATGTTAAGGAATTTAAAAGGGCTTTACGAAATTTATTGAGATTTTAGAAATATTAAGTGTTTTCACGGTATTTCGAGGAATTTTATGAAATTTTAAAAAGAATTTTATGAAATTGCATGGAATTTTAAGTAATTTTCAGAGATTTTACAATTTTTCATAGGATATTAAGTCATTTTAACGACTAAAGGTTTCAAGGGATTTACGATATTTCATTGGATTTTCAGGAATTTCAAGGGATTTCATGGGATTTTAAATAATTTTATGGGATTTGATGATACTTTTGGAGATTCTAAGTAATTTTAAATAACTTTAAGATATTTTGTGAGATATTAAGTAATTTGAAGAACATTTATTTTTAGAAATTTTTAAGGTTTTGGTGAGATTATACTGGATTTTCAAGAATTTTAAAGAATTTAACTAAATTTAATGGAATTTTGAGTAATTTTAAGAGATATAATGAAACTTTATGAGATTTTAAGTAATTTTAAGGAATTTCACCAGATTTTGAAGGATGTTAAAAGGATTTTAAGATATTGTATGAGAATTTTACAAAATTTCATGGGATTGTCAGGAATTTCAAGGGATTTCATGGAATTTTAAGTAGTTTTATGGGATTTGATGATACTTTTGGAGATTCTAAGTAATTTTAAACAACTTTACGATATTTTGTGAAATATTAATTAATTTGAAGAACATTTATTTTCAAAAATTTTTAAGGATTTAGTGCGATTAAGTATATTGGATTTTAAAGAATTTTAAAGAATTTAACTAAATTTAATGGAATTTTGAGTAATTTTAAGAGATATAATGAGACTTTATGAGATTTTAAGTAATTTTAAGTAATTTTAAGGAATTTCACCAAATGTTGAAGGATGTTAAAGGGATTTTAAGATATTGTGTGGGAATTTTACGAGATTTCATGGGATTGTCAGTAATTTTAAGGGATTTGTCCATATTTAATGGAATTTTAAGTAATTCGGTAATTCTAAGGGATTTTACGAGTTTTTATGGGACATTGAGTAATTTTAAAGACTTTGAATGGATCCAATAGATTTCACAAAATTTCAGTGTATTTTCAAAAATTTTAAGATATTTAATAAGACTTTATGGGACTTTGAGTAATTTTAAGTAATTTTAAGAAATATCAAGTGAATTTACGAAATTTAAAAGAATTTCACCAAATTTTGAAGGATAATAAAGATATTTTAAGGAATTTTATAAAACTCATGAAAATTCCTGAAATTAGATAAAGAATTACAAGATTTTATATTTCAAGAAGTAAAAATTCTCAATTATTTTTTCTACTAGCAAAAGGTGTGCAAAAATGAGAAACTAATCTAGTTTAATTATTTTATTTAAATAGGATTTATACAATTGCAGATTATGCTGTTTTTATAAATATAAATTATTAGTGTCAAGAAATTTTACCGACACAGTAAAATATAAATAATAATAACAATAATAATAATAATAGATTTATTTATTCTATTTATGGTGAAAGGATATTACTTTTCAATTAAAAATTATTTAGTCAATGAGAGTCAAAAACTGAAATTAGAAATAGGACAATAGAATATAATTTGAAAATAAACTTTGGAATTTGCATAAAACCGAGAGTGTAATTAATTGTTTGCTAAAAAAGATGATCCGTAAGTCGATTGACCACTTTCCATACTTAGTAATATCGCATTTTAATTGGGTAATATTAGCAGGGGAAATCCGAGTAGAAATGTTGGTGCAAACAGGAAAGAAGAGAAGTCCTCTGGTTCGAAATACGGGCGATTGAACGTTTCGTAGGTGGAACCACTTCCCACTCGTTTAAAACTGGTACATACGTTTACTGTTATACATGTTGCAAGGTCGTATATGTGGAACAGGCCGCGCCTAAATATGATAAACAAAAAAAAATATTAATAGTTTTAACTAAAATATAATATAATTTGGTGTTATTGAATACATATTTACAGAACAAACATCACCCTCTTCAATTCACTTCTGGTAGAAAGAATCAATAAGTAATAACGGGACGACTGAAAATTCCCGAAAAATAAAATTCTCGACATTATAAAATTGCCGACAATATCAAATTCCCGACACTGGGAAATTCCCTAAAAAAATTGGGACGACTGAAAATTCCCGAAAAATAAAATTCCCGACATTGTAAAATTCCCGACATTATAAAATTTCCGATAATATCAAATTCCCGACACTTTAAAATTCCCGACACTAGAAAATTCTCGACACTAGAAAATTTCCAACAGTTTATAAAATTCCTGAAATTAAAAATTCCCGACCCTGGGAAATTCCCGATGGAAAATTGACGATAATATAAAATTTCCAACTCTGTAAAATTCCCGATACTGGAAAATTCCCGAAAAAATTATTTTAATAAATAAATAAATAAATAATTTAAATAATAATTTTTAAAAATTGTTTTTATTATTCTGTATTTTTAAAAATATTTTTCAATAATTTTTAGAGATCACTCAAGAATAATAAAAACTATTTTTAAAAATTATTATTTAAATTATTTATTTATTTATTTATTAAAATAATTTCTTTCGGAAATTTTCCAGTGTCGGGAATTTTACAGTGTCGGGAATTTTATTTTTCGGGAATTTTCATTCGTCCCATTTTCGACAATGTAAAATTCCGGAAAATTAAATACACACGTTAGTTTATAATTCCGAAATGGAAAATTTCCGAGACTGGAAAATTGTCGAAAATAAAAAGACATTGTAATCAAATAAATTTAAATTTTGAGCTAAATAACCCAAGATACGAAAAAAAGTTTAGGTATCAAAATTTTTGCTTTTACGAAGACCTTCAAACTTTCTTTTAATATTTTTTTGTAAGAGGCATAGTTTGTTTCCTAAGTATGGAAAATGGTTTTGGAATATTTTAAATTGAATTTTTGAGCCAAAAAACACGAGATAAAAAAAAATCAAATAAAACTGCTGTTCAACATTTTGTTGTGGAACCAACAGTAAACATCAAGATTATTCTTTGAGAATGTCATTTGAAATAAAAAAAATTGGGCTGAAGTTTCAGACGTCTACTCAGACGATTTTTTTTATCAAATATTGTTTGCAAAAACATATCCTATGATTTATGTTTCAATAAATAAATTATTTTAAATAAAACAATTTTTTCAGCGAGAATCTTTCGAAAAAAAAATTCTTCTGGATTTTAAAGCTTATTTTTAAGAATTTGAAAAGAATTAAAAAAATTTCAAAGGTTTTAGCCAAATTTTCCAGCAATTTAATGTTTTTAAAAAGTTCGAAAACACTTTAAAAATATCTTAAAAAAATCTCTTAAAATATCAGGAAATCTTTTTAAAATAATAAAAATCACTTGAAATCACTTAAAATTCTTTAAAATGCCTTATAATTCCAGGATATATTTTTTTTAATTATAAAAATCTCTTGGAAACCTTTAAAAGTTTACAAACACCTTCAAATTCTCTTAAACTTCTAAAAATCCTTTTAAATCCGTAAAATCAAAATCTCTTAGCATATGTCTTTGAAAGTTTTAAAAATCCTTTAATGTCTTTTTACCTCTTGAAATTCCTTAATATCATTATAAATCTCTTAAAATCCTTAAATAATTTTTGAAACCTTATGAAATCTCTTAAAATCTCGGGCAACGCCGTGTAAATTTCTGTTAATCATTAAGTACAAATTTTCGATTTTGGAAACTTTAAAAACTTTTGTTGATAATTTTATGAGCCCATTCTGAATAGGAACAAATGTTTTTTACATTGAATATTTTTTTTAATCGAATATTTTCTACATGAATATTTTTTTTAATCGAATATTTTCTACATCAATATTTTTTTTTTAATTTCCACTGAATATTTTCTACATAAATATTTTTTTATTTTTATTTTTAAAATATTTTCTATATAATTTAATTAAAAATTAAATTATATTTTTATTTTATTAACATTTTTTTTATCGGAAAATTAAAATAAAAAATTTTCAAGAAATATTGAC
>CAJFCO010018280.1:169636-186200 GCA_904066015.1 Synergus gifuensis
ACGTAGAATACAATAAAAATACTAAGAACGTAATTCGAGTGGGCTAACTAGTTAAAAATCGATTTAAAAATTTTAATTGTTTATAACAATTTTAATTTGTTAATAATATTTTTGTAATGATTTTTTAATTAAAGCTCCTTCTTTTACCGTTCAAATGAAAAAAAATAAGGTCTCTAGCTTAAATATAACAGGAGTTATGCCTTTTTAAGAAAATGGTCTTTACTCAAATTGTCAATTTTTCAACCCCTCCTATTTCCCAAAAAATTGCGAAATAAAAAAAATCCTCGAATACGTATCTTCTATTTTTCGATAATGAACACGTAAAAAAAGTATTAGCTCAATCAAAAATGGGTCGGTCAATTTTCGTCCAAATCTATACGATTTGTAAAAGAATGTCCCACATGCGGATTTTTCAGTGTTACATGTGTTAGCGGTAGGATTAAAATAATAGTTATGTACAAAATATTGTATTAAAAATATTATTATGCATGTTCAAAATTTGATAATTAATAAGTTTATAACTAAGGATAAAAAAAGATTGCAAATGGGAGATAGAAAGATATTCAAATTTTTTTGGAAGAGATAGACTGAAAGATAGAAAAAGATAGAGAAAATGGATAGAAATTTTTTGGGATGGATAGAAAGATATAGGAAAAGATAGAGCCTGGTGAAGACGATGGATACACCTAAAGATTGAAAAAGATAGCGTTTCATGGAGGCAAAGTGTACACTTGGGAGGGATAGAAAATCTCTATCCTTTTCTAACCAAAAATTTTTATCCTTTTCTATTTTTTTACTTCCAAGAGGGAAGGATAAATTTGAATAGAAAAGAGTTAAATTGAAACAGAGAAGAAGACATTCAAAAAGATAGGTTTAGAAACAGGCTGGGATAGAAATCAGGGTATTGAAACACAGCAGTAAATTTCGATTGATAAGGAATTAGAAAGAGATAGATGAGGATAGGGGAGAGATTTAAAGGGACAGAAAAGTGGGATTAAAAGAGATTGGAGCGAATTTTGTTTGACAAGAAGATAGAAAGTGATAGGCAATGATAGGAGAAAGATAGACAGGAGTAAAGAAGTGGGGATTGAAAGAGATAGGAACGAATTAAGTTTGACAAAAAAATAGAAAAGGACAGACTAGAATAAGCGAAAATAGGAAGGGATATAGATGTGGTGATTGGAAGAGATAGGCGTGGATGTGGATTGAGATTGAGATGGAGATAGAAAGAGATAGGCGGAGATAGACAAAAGATAAAAAGGAATAGAGAAAAGGAGATTCAAAGAGATAAGCGTGAATATGGATTGAAATGGAGATAGAAAAGGATTAACTGAAGATTAAAAGAAATAAAAGCGAATTAGCTTGACAAGAAGATAGAAAGGGATAGAAAGGTATATAAAGAGATAGAAAGTGATAGAGAAGTGGGGATTGAAAAAGATAGGCGGAGATAGACAAGAGATAAAAAGGGATAGAAAAGAGGAGATTCAAAGAGATAAGCGTGAATGTAGATTGAAATGGTGAGAATTGATAGAGAACTGAAGATTAAAAGGGTTAAAAGCCTGCAATTAAGATTGACAAGAGGATAGAATGGGATAGAAAGATATAATATACAGAGAGAGAAAGAGATAGAGAAGTGGTGATCGAAAGAGATAAGAGGGCATTGAAATTGACAAAGAGACAGAAAGAGATAGAGAAGTGGAGGATTGGAAGAGATAGGCGGAGATTAAAAGGGATAGAAAATAGGAGATTCAAAGTGATAAGCGTGAATATTGAAATGGAGATAGAAAGGGATAGGTAACTGAAGATTAAAAGAGATAAAAGCAAATTAAAATTGACAAGAAGATAGAAAGGGATAGATAGGTATATACTGATATAGAAAGAGATAGAGAAGTGGGGTTTGAAAGAGATAGGCGGAGATAGAGAAGAGATAGAAAGGGATAGAAAAGAGGAGATTCAAAGAGATAAGCGTAAATATGGATTGAAATGGAAATAGAAAAGGATGGAGAATTGAAGATTAAAAGAGATAAAAGCGAATTAAGATTGACAAGAAGATAGAAAGGGATAAACAAGAGCCAGAAAGAGATAGGAAAAGATATACAAAAGATAGAAAAGGAGATAGACGGTGTTAGACAAGAGATAGAAAGGGATAGAAAAGAAGAGATTCAAAGAGATCAGCGTGAATGTAGAGGGGATAGGCGAGAGATAGAAGGAGATAGAAAGGGATAGGATTTCTATCTCTTTACTTCCAGCAGGGAACTGTTGTTTATAACAATGTCCAAAATTCTGAAACATATTTTTAAAACCTTGCTGAACAATAATATTCTGTTAGTAAACACTACGTAGAATATAAAATTGTCCAGATAATTATCCTTAACTACCATAAAAATTTGGGTTACTTCTTAGTAACTGTTATACAATTAGTATACCAACAAGAACAACTATTCCTCCTAGAATATTATACCTAAATCATTCCTTAGTATTCAAGACCATGAACAAAAATAGTTTATAATTATTGCTGTTTAAGTCCAAAATTTGGGAATATAATTTTATAACCTTGTTGAATAAAATACTCACTTAGTAAACACTGTAAGCATAAAATAAAATACTCCAGAAAAGTTTAAAATATTTAATATTTCTGTACTAATTCTGCTTTAATAAAAGAACCAATTCCTAATTAACTAAAGTACCTAACACTTTAACAGGTGCGGGCCTTGTCCGAGAGGATACAGTGGAGATGGAAGACAGTGTTTTCGAGTTCGAACAGGGTGTGATGTAAATCCTTGTTATCGTGGAGTAAAGTGTTATCCAAGGGAAAGGGAACCATACTACACTTGTGGCCCCTGTCCTTCACCAATGCATGGAAATGGAACACATTGTTCGACTGATCTCTGTGATCTGGAAAGACCCTGTTCCCCCCTAACATCTTGTCACAATACGAATCCAGGATACAGGTGATATAAAAAAGATCCGACCAATATGCACTTTTGAAAGAGCGAATAATTGATTCTTAACTAAATTACGAAATAAAAATCATTGTTCATTTGTGATATTTTATTCTTTAGATGTGGTCCTTGTCCTTCTGGGTACACAGGACCCACGCCATCCGGTTACACCGTGGATGATGCTCGAAGGAACAAACAAAAATGTGTACAAATAACTTCAAGCTGCAATGATGGAAGAAATGGAGGCTGCGTTGAGAACTCACCCTGCTATGACTCCGAGGTGAATTGTCCGTGATTACTCTTCTAGGCCGGAACGAGTCGATCTCTCTACTCTGATCAAGCACAGATAATCTTGCGCAAAAAGGCACAATGAGACTTTCATTAGAAAGTATTCTCTTGTAATATTGAGAATATACTAGTGCACGTTACAACAAAGCATGTTTGCATTTTCCTTCCTCCTTCTTCCTTCACTTCATACTCTAAAGCTAGACCTAAAAATTCTTTAAAGCTAAAATTGTAACTTCTGTGTATATCAGAAGGTCATAGAAGAAATTCAAAAAAGTGCATTGACTATAATCAGAGGAATCCTTCAATTGAAACTTCTTATTCTTGATTGTTTCCTACATGCAGAGATTCCTTAAGTTTCTCTAGTTGCTTTTTAGAAGATAGCAAAATATTTAATAGCTCCGGGTCTTTCCATTCTTGTACGTTTATTAAATTGTTTGATAAGAGAGGACGAAAAAGGAAGGAATTGTATTAAGAAGGCGTGTAAAGGATTCTTTTCTCAGGGAACAGTTAGATGTGGACCTTGCAGAGAAGGTTTCATTGGCAACCAAACTGTAGGATGTCATCCGAGTGCTGGAATGTGTCCAGATATGGTCACCAGGTGCGATGGACATGCTGAGTGTGAATGCATCGGAGTCAATCAATACACCTGCAGGGTAATTATATTCACTGTTTAAATATTACAGTTTATTTGAACCATCTTCGAAAAACCTTGTTATATAATATTCTCTTAGTGACCATTCTCTAGAAAGTACAATTTTTCAGAGAAATTTTCTTTAAGAATTATTATAATCTGATAATAACTAATTTTTTAGTGTAAAATTGGTTGGGCTGGAAATGGACACTTGTGTGGATTGGATTCAGACAACGATGGATACCCAGATTACAACTTAGCGTGTCACGAAAAAAGATGTAGAGCTGACAATTGTCCTATGACTTCGAACAGTGGACAGGAAGATATTGATGGCGATGGAGAAGGCGATGCTTGTGACAATGATGCAGACAATGACCAGATAGGCAACCTCGTAGACAATTGTAAGCTAGTTGCTAATTCTGGACAAGAGGATAAAGATGGTGATGGAATAGGAGATCTTTGTGATAATTGTCCTTCTGTGTCCAACTACAATCAGACGGATACTGATTTCGATGGAAAGGGCGATGCCTGTGACGATGACAGTGATAATGATGGTAATTGATTCTATTTTAACGGCTCTGAAACTAATGATATGATTAATGGTGCAACAGTTCCTTCCCACTGCATAATTAAATTTTTTAATAACAACTTTTTCGAACCAGCTTTTAAAACCTTGTTGAACAATATTTCCTACCCTGTTGTAAGTAAAAAAATAGAAACGGATAGAAATTTTTGGATAGAAAAGGATAGAGATTTTCTATCCCTCCCAAGTGTACACTTTGCAACCATTAAACGCTATCTTCTTCTATCTTTGTGTGTATCCATCGTTTTCACTAGGCTCTATCTTTTCCAATCTCTTTCTATCCTTCCCCAAAAATTTGAATCTCTTCTATCCATTTTCTCTATCTTTTTCTATTTTTCAGTCTATTTCTTTCAAAAAAAAATTTGAATACCTTAGCGAAAGCTTAGAATTGAAATTCATTCCGAATCAATTCGAATCATTCCGGAATTTGTATCCCAATCAAACAGTTTCATTCCGATCTAATCCGAAGAAAGTTTTCAAACCGAATTGATCCGAAATCCATTTAAAAGCAAACCGAACCTTTAATCCGAATAAATCCGACTGAATCCGCCAATTCGAATTAATCAGAATTAATCCGAACTTTCAATCCGAATAAATCCGGTCAATCCGCATGAATCCGGTCAATGCGGTCAATCAGAAATTTCAATCCGAATGAATCCTAATTAATTCGTACTATCCGAATCAATCCGAATGTTTCCGAAAAATTGAATTCATACGGATTAAGCGGATTTATTCGGAGTGAAAGTTCAGATTAATTCTGATTAATTCGGATTGGCGGATTCATTCGGATTCATTCAGGTTAAAGATTCGGATTTCTTTTGAGTGGGTGTGGGATTAATTCGGATTGAAAACTTCCTTTGGATTAGAACGGAATGAAACTGTTTGGTACGGATACAAATTCCGGAATGATTCGGAAAATTTTGAATTGATTCGAGATAACTTTCTATTTCCCATTTTCAATCTATTTCTATCATTAGTTTTAAACTTATTAATTTTTAAATTACGAAAATGCATAATAATATTTTAATTACAATATTTTGTGCATAAATATTATTCTAATCTTACCGCTAACATATGTAACCTCTTTTGACTAACATATCATATTCCTTGTTTAGTACAATAGCTAAAAAGAGAGATAGAAATAGATTGGCATGGAAAGGATGGATACATTTGGATAGATATAGATAGAAAGATAATGATTGAAATGGATAGACTTGATAGTATATTTCAACAGAGTAAGAGAAGGATTGAAATTATTATATGTGGATAGATGTGGATACGGAGGTATGGATTGAAAAGGATAGGCTTCCTATTAGATTTTCAAATGGATAAAATAGGATTGAGATGATTAGATTAAGGATAGACATGGATAGAAAGGTAGTATTGAAAAGGATAGACTTGGTAATACACTTCAAGAGAGATAGGAAAGGATTGAAATGACTATACAAGGATAGATATGGATAAATTAGTAGAGATTGAAAAGGATAAGCGTGTAAAAGAGATAAGTATGAAGGATACAGAAAGATAGAAATATTGAGATTGAAAAGGAAAGAGTTTCTTGTAGGTTAAAGAAGAGATAGAAATAGATTGGCATGGATAGGGATGGATACATTTGGATAGACTTTCTATCTTTTTACTTCCAACAGGGACAAGTAAAGATTACAAAAAGAATTATTCCTCTATAATAATGTTTCCCAAGTCATTCCTCAGTGTTCGAGACCATCCCTGTTGGAAGTAAAGAGATAGAAATCCTATTCATTTCTATCTCCTTCTATCTCAAAGATAGAAAGGGATAAAGATTGATTATACCTTTCTATCTCTCGTCTACCCCCATCTATCTCTGTCCATTTCCATATCAATCCACACCACGCTTATTTCATTGAATCTCCGCCTATCTCTTTCTATCTCCATCTCACTCCACATCAACGTCTATCTCTTTCAATCTCCACTTCTCTATCTCTTTTTATCTCTTGTACATCCCCGTATATCCTTTTCTATCTCCTTGTCAATCACCGTTCTCTCCTATCACTTTCAATCCCCACTTCACTATCTCTTTCTACCTCTGTATATACCTGTCTATACCTTTCTATCTCCTTTTCAATCTCAATTCGCTTTTATCTCTTTTAATCTCCAGTTCTCTATCCCTTTCTATCTCCATTTAAATATACATCTACATCTTTGAATCTACACTTTTCAATATATTGTCCATCTCTTTCTATCTCCATCTCAATCAACATCAACGCCTATTTCTTTTAATCCCCACTTCTTTATCTCTTTCTATCTTTTTTTCAACCCCGTCTATCTCTTTCCATCTCCTTGCCAGTCATCGTTCTCTCCTATCTGTTTCAATCCCTACTTCTCTATCTCTTTCTATCTCTGTATATATCTGTCTATCCCTTTCTACGTCCTTTTCAATCTCAATTCGCTTTTATTTCCTTTAATCTCTAGTTCTCTATCCCTTTCTATCTCCATCTCAATCCACATCAACGCCTATTTCTTTCAATCCCCACTTCTTTATCTCTTTCCATCTCCTTGTCAATCATCGTTCTTTCCTATCTGTTTGAATTCCCACTTCTCTATCTCTTTCTATCTCTGTATATACCCCATTAAACGAAAAAAGATTCAAAAGAATTGAAAGTAATATTTGTTTTAGGACTTATAAATCCGTTTTGTGGAACTTTTAGGATTCATGAGAATGTTGTTCATAATTCCATTTTTGGAATTGTGCATATTCGAATCCATATTCGTATTCAACAGAATTGATTTCCTTTTGCATAAATTCTAATTATTCCAAATAAAGAACGCTCAAAGACATAACCTATAAAAAGAATATCTGACCAAACATAACCTTAAAATAAATTATGACGGAATTAATACAGTAATACAGATCAAATGAGGTATTTCTTCTACTCCTGGAATAAGGATTGGACGTAATTCCGACCTAAACAAAATTCTCATGAATCCGGAAAGTTCCATAAAACGGATTGATAAGTCCTGGCATAAATATTACTTTCAATTCTTTTGAATCTTTTTTCGTTTACTGGGACCTGTCTATACCTTTCTATCTCCTTTTCAATCTCAATTCGCTTTTATCTCCTTTAATCTCCAGTACTCTATCTCTTTCTATCTCCATCTCAATCCACATCAACGCCTATCTCTTTCAATCTCCACTTCTTTATCTCTTTCTACCTTTTGTCCAACCTCGTCTATCTCTTTCTATTTCCTTGTTAGTCATCGTTCTCTCCTATCTGTTTCAATCCCCACTTCTCTATCTCTTTCTATCTCTGTATATATCTGTCTATCCCTTTCTATATCCTTGTCAATCTCAATTCGCTTTTAATCTCCAGTTTTCTCTCCCTTTCAATTCACATCCACGCCTATCTCTTTCAATACCCACATCTATATTCTTTCCTATTTCTCGCCTATTCTTGTCTATCCCTTTCTGTCTCCTTGTCAGTTACAATTTGCTCTTATCTCATTTAATGCCCACTTCTTTATTCCTGTCTATCTCTCTACTATTATCGTCTATACCTTTCTATCTTGTCAATCAAAATTCAGTCAAATCTTTTTCTTTTTCTCTCAAAATCTCCAACCTCCACTTTTCTATACCTTTAAATCTCTCCCGTATCCTCATCTATCTCTTTCTATTTCCTTGTCAATCGACATTTACTGCTATGTGTTTCAATTCTCTGATTTCTCTCCCAGCCTATATCTAAACTTATCTTCTTGAATGTCTTTCTCTCTGTTTCAATACTCTTTTCTATTCAAATTTATTTAAAAAGAGGATAAAAAAGGATTTAGAAAAGGATAGAAAAGAGGAGATTCAAAGAGGTGAGCGTGGATGTGAATTGAAATGGAGATAGAAAGGAATAGAGAACTGGAGTTTAAAAGAGATAAAAGCGAATTAAGATTGAAAAGGAGATAGAAAGTTATAGATTGGGACGGATAGGCAATTGAACCAAAAATTCCGCGAGACGGCGCCCCACTACTTTCTCCCGCAAAAAACCCAATCTAGTGCGGAGATATATTCGGGCTTTCGGTTTCAAGCGGCATACAGTTCCGGGTCAAGTGCAGCGCAGTGGTGCTTCTTCTGTGGCGACTCCAGCGGTGCTGGAGGGCGGCTGCCTTGTCGTAACAAATTAGAATTACAGTTTTCGCTACGGATACATTCGGATAGATGCGGATAGAGTACTACTAGTTAAAAATGATTGATAGATTATTTTTAGTTGGATTAAAAAGGATACATAAGGATAGAATATTTTTCGATGAAGACGGATTAAAACGGATAAATAGGATATCATTTCACGGATAGATAAGGATAAATAAGTTAGGATTAAAACGGATAGGGGCGGACTATATTCCACTTCATGTAATGAAAATGATTCAAACGGATAAAGATTGAAAAATCTAACAACGGATAGAACATGATTGAAAAGGATGCAATGTTTACATTCAAACGGATAAAAAATTTCTATCCGTTTGAATCCGTTTACTTCCAGCAGGGAGAGATAGAAAGAGATAGATAAGAGGGGATTGAAAGAGATAGAAGAGAACGGTGATTGGCAAAAAGATAGAAAGAGATAGACGGGGATAGAAAAAAGATCGAAAGAGATAGAGAAGTGGAGATTGAATGAGATAGGCGTTGATGTGCATTGAGATGGAGACAGAAAGAGATAGACGGGGATAGACAAGAGATAAAAAGGTATAGAAAAGAGGAGATTCAAAGAGATAAGCATTGAAGAGTGATATTGGTTTTTACCGCATAATTCCTAAGTCGGCCGCTCACTCAGTGGACTAAACGTTGGACAGCAAATTTGATGCGCGCGGGTTTGCGTCCCTATAGATGCGGATTTTTCAGTGTTATATATGTTAGAGTTATGATTAGAATAATATTTATGTATAAAATATTGTATTTATAAAATTATCATGTTTAAAATATGAAGATTAATAAGTTAATAAAGGAGAGATAGCCTTGGGGATAGAAAGAGATACAAATTTCTATCAAGGGAGATATATGTAGAATTAGGGATAGAAAGTAATAACATTTTTTTGCGAATAAATAGACTAAGATATAGAAAGAGATGGAGATTACCAGAAATAGAGATTGACTGAGGGATAGGAAGAGATGGATATTACCAGAAAGAGATAGACTGAGGAATAGGAAGGGATAGATATTACCAGACACATGGATAGACTGACGGATAGAAAGAGACAGAATTTTGGGGATGCAAAATGGATACTTGGAAAAGATAGGAAAGTTCTATCTCTTTCTATCTCCAAATTTCTATCTCTTTCTATCTCCTTACATCCAGCAGGGATAGCCAAAAATACTCGATAACCTTTGCTTTTTAAGTCAAAATTTTTGGAACCTTCTTTTAAAAACTTGATGAACCAGATTTCCTTAGCTATAACTCCTGAAAGAAAAAATTTCTCAAGGTGAACAAAAACTGCACGATGTTAAAAAACACTTTCAAATATTAAAACCTTTTCAGGTATCCTTGATTATGAAGACAACTGTCCAAAAGTAATAAATAAAGAACAGGAAGATTACGATAATGACGGAATTGGAGATGCTTGTGACAATTGTATATATTACGCCAATCCCAATCAATCCGACGCTGACAATGACGGAGTTGGTGACATCTGTGACAATAATCGCGATAAGGATCAAGATGGTGTTCAAGATGATTTTGATAACTGTCCTGATATATCGAATTCTGATCAAAGAGACATTGATGATGACGAGATAGGTGACAAGTGTGATGATGACATGGATGGTGATGGGGTTCTTAATGTTATAGACAACTGTGTCTTTGTTTACAATCCGGATCAAAGACGTTCTCAGCGTAAGTATAAAAAAACCTATCATATTTATTTTGGGTACTTGTTATCACCCTAAATTAGTATTTTTAATTAAAAATAAAATGATCTGTAGACTCAGTCTTTGGAGACGCTTGCTGGAATGATTTCGACAACGACACCGTCCTCAACATCTTCGACAATTGTCCTAATAATAGTGAGATCTGGACCACAGATTTTCGTCAATTTACAAAAGTTGTCCTCGATCCTGAAGGCGAATCTCAGACTGATCCCAATTGGCAAATCCATCACAATGGTTCCGAAATTTTACAAACCTTGAACAGTGATCCAGGATTAGCAGTAGGTAAATAAAAATAGGGTTTCAAGTCAAATATTTTAACAGTTTTATTCAAGGGTTACTGAAAAAGTGAAATGAACTGTTTTTCTTTTATAAAGGCAAGGACAGGTTCAATGGAGTCGATTTTGAGGGAACATTCTTTATCAACACACCAATAGATGATGACTATGTTGGTTTCGTCTTTTCCTATCAAAACTCTCACAAATTTTACACAGTCATGTGGAAGAAAGCCTCACAAACTTATTGGGAACCAGTGCCATTCAGGGCTGTCGCAGAACCAGGAATTCAGATCAAGCTCGTTAATTCAGAAACTGGACCTGGAAAAATGTTGAGGAATAGTTTGTGGAAAACGGAAACGACACCAAATCAGGTGAAACTTTTGTGGAAGGATCCAAGAAATGTTGGATGGAAGGAACACACTGCCTACAGATGGCGACTTCTTCATAGACCAACAATTGGTTTGATAAGGCTCTGGATTTATGAGGGAGATCGTTTGGTTGCTGATTCGAAAAATATTTTTGATTCAACTTTGAAAGGTGGAAGTCTTGGAGTTTTGTGCTTCTCTCAGGAAATGATTATTTGGTCCGGATTGCACTACAGGTGCAGAGGTGAGGAATCGTAAATGGTTTATTTTATAATATGAAAATTTGATATTAGTATTACAATTAATTGATTTTGTGATGTTATTTTTGCAGAAAGTGTACTTGAGGAAATTTATCGTGAATTGCCACCCAGTATACAAAAATTGGTTCACAAGGAACTTCCCAACGAACCAACAGGTTGGATTCAAAATTGAATTTAAATATGAAAAATGTGAGAGACTAAAACTATGCAATATCCAACTTCTTCGGAATGGGATTATTAAGATAGAAAAATAAAAATTGTTGAGGAAACAAAGGTGGAATTTAGAGATATTTTTCCTAGATTTGAAAAATGTAGTCTTTTAGTTAAAACTTTTGTAAGAAAGTGGAGAAGCAGAAAAAAGTAAACTGAATTGCTCATTTCAGATTTTTCTATAATGGCTGATTAATATGTATTTTCGGATTATGTATAAAGAGGTTTACATTAATAAAGTGATGAACATTGACTGAATTATTGAGATTTTTGATTTTTCTAATTACATAGTTAATTATTATTTTTAGTACATAATTTTACTTTAAGTCATTTTATTCGAGGGGTATACCCTGGTGGAAGTAAAGAGATAGAAAGAAATAGAAGGAGATAGAACTTTTCTATCTCTTTCAAGTTTCCATTTTGCATCGCCAAAATGCTATCCCTTTCTATCCACTATTGTATCCCCGTGTCCAGTGATATCTATATCTTCCTATCTCTCATTGTTAGTCTATCTCTGAGTCTGCTAGTATCTATCTCGTCCTATCCCTCAGTCTATCTCTACTTCTGGTAATGTCTATCTCTTTCTATCTCTTAGTCTATTTATTCACAAAAAATTTTTATTCCTTTCTATTCTGCTAGAAATTTTTTCCTTTCTATCTTGCTAGAAATTTGTATCTCTTTGTATCCACAAGACCACCTCTCCCTTATTAATTTATTAATCTTCATATTTTAAACATGCATAATAATTTTATAACTACAATATTTTGTACATACATAAGATAAACAAGAGTAAAGAATAGAAAAGAGTTAAATTGAAACCAAGAAGAAGACATTCAAAAAGATAGGTTTAGAAATAGGCTGGTATAGAAATCAGGGGATTGAAATACATAGCAGCAAATTTCGATTGACAAGGAAATAGAAAGAGATAGATGAGGATAGGAAGAGATTGAAGGACAGAAAAGTGGGATTAAAAGAGATTGGAGCGAATTTTGATTGACAAGATGATAGAAAGATATAGACGAGAATAGGCATGAGATAGAAAGGAATAGAGAAGTAGGGATTGAAAGAGATAGGAACGAATTGAGCTTGACAAGGGAATAGGAAGGAATAAACTAGAATAGGCGAAAAACAGGAAGGAATATAGATGTGTTGATTGAAAGAGATAAGCGTGGATGTGGATTGAAATGGAGGTGGAAAGGGATAGAGAACTGAAGATTAAAAGAGATAAAAACGAATTAGGATTGATAAGAAGATAGAAAAGGATAGACAGGTATATATAGAGATAGAAAGAGATAGAGAAGTGGGGATTGAAAGAGATGAGAGAGAACTGTGCTAAAGAGATGGAAAGAGATAGGGATGGACAAAAGATAGAAAGAGATATATGTAGAAGTGGAGATTGAAAGAGATAGATTGAGATGTGGATTGAGTGGAGATAGAAACAGATGGGTGGAGGTAGACGAGAGATAGAAAGGGATAGAAAAGAGGATATTCAAAGAGATAAGCGTGAATGTAGATTGAGATAGAGAACTGAAGATTAAAAGAGATAAAAGCGAATTAAGATTGACAAAAAGGATAGAAAGGGATAGACAGGTATATACAGGTATATATATACAGAGATAGAATGAGATAGAGAAGTGGGGATTGAAAGAGATGGGAGAGAATGGTGATAAAGAAATAGAAAGAGATAGACGGCGATGGACAAAAGATAGATAGAGATATAGAAGTGGAGATTGAAAGAGATAGGCCTTGATATGGATTGAGATAGAAAGAGATAGGCAGTGATAGACAGGAATAAAGATGTGGGGATTGAAAGAAATAAGAGCGAATGTGGATTGAAATGAAGATAGAAAGGGATAGAGAACTGAATATTAAAAGAGATAAATGCGAATAAAGATTGACCAGAAGATAGAAAGGGATAGACAGATATATACAGAGATAAAAAGAGATAGAGAAGTGGGGATTGAAAGAGATAGGCGGAGATAGACAAGAGATAAAAAGGGATAGAAAAGAGGAGATTAGGAATAAGTGTAGATGTGGATTGAGATGGAGATAGAAAGAGATAGGTGGAGATAGACAAGAGATAGAAGCAGATAGAAGGAAATGGACAAAAGGTAGAAAGAGAAAGAGAAGTGGAGATTGAAAGTGATAGGCGCAGATAGACAAGGGATAGAAAGGGATAGAAAAGAGGAGATTCAAGGGGATAAGCGTGAATATGGATTGAAATGGAGATAGAAAGGGATAGAGAACTGAAGATTAAAAGAGATAAATGCGAATTAAGATTGACAAAAAGGATAGAAAGGGATAGATAGGTATATACAGAGATATAAAGAGAAAGAAAAGTGGGGATTGAAAAAGATAGGCGGAGATAGACAAGAGATAAAAAGGGATAGAAAAGAGGAGATTCAAAGAAATAAGCGTTGATGTGGATTGAGATGGAGATAGAAAGAGATAGGTGGAGATAGAAGGAAATGGACAAAAGATAGAAAGAGAAAGAGAAGTGGAGATTGAAAGAGATAGTCGCAAATAGACAAGAGATAGAAAGGGATAGAAAAGAGGAAATTCAAAGAGATCAGCGTGAATGTGGAGGGGATAGGCAAGAGATAGAAGGAGATACAAAGGAATAGGATATCTATTTTTTTTACTTCCAGCAGGGAACTGTTATTTATAACAATATATCTTCAAAATTCTGAAACATATTTTTACAATCTTGTTGAACAATAATATTGTGTTAGTAATAAACACTACGTAGAAAATCAAATTGTCCATATAATTTTCTTTAACTACCATAAAAAATTGGGTTAGTTCTTAGTAATTGTTATAAAATTAGTATACCAACAAGAACAACTATTCCTCCTAGAATATTATACCAAAACCATTCGTTAGTGTTCAAGACAATGAACAAAAGTTTATAATAATGAAATATAATAAATATAATAATTTTATAATAATTTTATAACCTTGACAGATGGATAGATATATACAGAGATAGAAAGAGATAGAGAAGTGGGGGTTGAAAGAGATTGGCGTTGATGTGGATTGAGATGGAGATAGAAAGATATAGGCAGAGATAGGGGGATATAAAAAGGGATAGAAAAAAGGAGATTCAAAGAGATGTGTGAATGTGGATTGAGATAGAGAAGATTCAATTGATTTATTGACTTATTACTATCTTATTGACTGAAGATTAAAAGAGATAAAAGCGAATTAAGATTGACAAGTAGATAGAAAGGGATAGACAAGTATATACAGAGATAGACAGGGATGGACAAAATATAGAAAGAGATATAGAAGTGGGGATTGAAAGAGATAGGCGTTGATGTGGATTGAGGTGGAGATAGAAAGACATAGACGGAGATAGACAAGAGATAGAAAGGGATAGAAAGGGATAGAAAAGAGGAGATTCAAAGAGATAAGCGTGAATGTGGATTGAAATAGAGAACTGAAGATTAAAAGAGTTAAAAGCGAATTAAGATTGACAAGAAGATAGAAAGGGATAGACAGGTATATACAGAGATAGAAAGAGATAGAGAAGTGGGGATTGAAAGAAATAAGAGCTAATGTGGATTGAAATGGAGATAGAAATCTCTTTTAATCTTCAGAGAACTGAAGATTAAAAGAGATAATAGCGAATAAAGATTGACAAGTAGATAGAAAGGAATAGACAGATATATACAGACATAAAATGAGATCGAGAAGTGGGGATTAAAAGAGATAGGCGTGAAAGTGGGTAGAAATGGAGGTAGAAACAGATAGACGGGGATGGGCAAAAGATAGAAAGAGATATAGAAGTGGAGATTGAAAGGGATAGAAAAGAGGATATTCAAAGTGATCAGTGTGAATGTGGATTAAAATGGAGATAGAGAAAGAGATAAAGGGAATAGACGAGAGATAGAAGGAGATAGAAAGGGATAGGATTTCTATCTCTTTACTTCCAGCAGGGTAGATCACTCGAATTTTTAGTGCATACCAAAGTCTAAGATTTCAAAAATATTTTCAGAGGATCCCGGTAAGAAGGGAAGAATTCAGAAAAATTAATATTTTCCCAATTAAACGAAAAAGTAAGCATTATTTAAGTTTTTTGAATCTACTAATTTTCCATCGAGAGAAGTGCTCAACGTAAGAATAGGTTTATCTCCGAAAGTAATTCTTTTCTATTGCCTTAACAATTGCCACTTTTGTTGTGTTCCATGCAGGCGAACATATTTTCAATTTTTTAAATTCCTCTTAATGCGCGCAGTACAGACACCTCATCTGGTGATTTTTAATTCCATACTTGCATGCTTTATTTTCTATTAATTTAATTCTTTCTAATTCGTTCACAAAATGTGTGCACTTACATAGTTTCTATTCCTCCGTGAGCAATATAAGTTTGGAAATTTTAATTCTTTTGTCATTGTTATTTTTAATTCCATACTTACATGTTTTATTTTCGATTATTTTAATTCCTTCTAATATGCCTACAAAAGATGTGCTCTTGCATAGTTTCTATTTCTATTATATTTCTATTTCTATAACGAAGGAGATGACGTAATTCCATGCTGGTTGACAGTTGGCGTCGCGAAATATTAAATCGGGTCATGAAAGTGGTTAAAAATGAGTGATACAAGTAAATGGATACCTACAGTACCTGATTTGTTAAAAAATTGAGGTCTGCACTATTATACGAAAAATTTTGAACGGAAGAATAACTTTTAATTCACGAGGTTCACCAAGATTCACACCGGTGAAGGAAATCTAACCTTTCAAAATACATAATAGTATCACATGTGAAAAGGATTTTCAAAAGTGTATTTCAAAGTGTATTTTCCAAAGTGTATTAATTTTCATTAAATAAAATATGAAATAATATAAAATATTCCTCGCAGAGGAAGCTTTGTGTTGAAAAAATGTGAAAAAAATTCCAGTAGAATTAACGATTTTATTTCTCCTCCGAATACGCTTATTCCATTTAACTTTCTGAGTCGATTAAAAGGAATAGGTTTTGCTTCTTCAACGTGACATTCTTTCTATTCATTTCTTTGCGTTCTTTCCTCTTTTAATTCCTCTCAATACGCTTCCATTAAATTTTTCTAAGTCGATTAAAAAGAATAGATTTTGCTTCTTTTTTCTACTCTTTGGTGGAACTTTCG
>CAJFCO010018280.1:191200-205082 GCA_904066015.1 Synergus gifuensis
CACACACACACACACACACACACACACACACACACACACAATATTATCAATAATTTATTAATTCATTTAACGACATTTAATATTTATATTAAATATAAATAATTCTTTCTTTTATTTAAGATTTAGCCAAATATATTACATTTTATATAAAAACTCTTTAAACGTTTTGTTTTTCTCGTTTCCGCTTGTAGACTCGCACCATTTTGCTAAAAAAAGAATTTAAAAATTAAGATAAGGTGGCTTTTTCGCCCCACCGTATAGTTGGCTTTTTCGCCCCATAACCTATTTTCGGAGATATTGCTAAAACATTCTGAATTAAGTGGATTACGAAGAAAATGAACCCATATTTCTCGTTCAGAACACTATTTTGATTCAGAAAATACTCGCCAGAAATTTTTTTCACCAAAATTTGAAGCGGTAAAAGGAAATAACTTGAAAAATTATTTTGAGAAAAGGTGGTGTTTTACAAACGACCCAAACGACCGATCACAGGATTTGTGAAGTTGGCTAATATATTCATTCATATTGTAACAATCTGAAAGCGATTGTTGATTGATAATGGTTCCAGTAGAGGCAGCACCTCCTGGACAAGGAAATTTGAATCCAATTTAAATATCAAACTCAATTAGATTTATTTAAAATAAGAGAGATTGGCAATATTAATTAAAGGTGAGTAGATATCAGGGCAGTTTGTCGCCTGTGATATGTCGCGAGGAACCTTTGGCGCCAGTCAGGAAAGTCGTAAAGCAGTTCTAAGAAAACGAGCTTAGGTCATTTGGGGTGGTACTTAGAGATCAAGGGCGAGCTTTAATTGGGTAATGAGACATTAAAAAACTAGAGTAGGGCTGCGCAGGAAATCCCCTGCGATGCGCAAGGACCTCTGGAGCTCAGATCGACTCAGAAGATTGATCAGATTTCGATCCGCTTTCGACTCTTGATCTTTGTCGCTCCGCACTTGAATTTCTGTCACGCGTTGGACTTGGAATAATTTGAATTCGAATCGTTTTCGTTAAAAGATTTTAACTGTTTGAACCTTTATAATTATAATCAAGATCAGTTGAGATTTACAGAAATAGTAATAAATTGGGTTAATTTTCTATTAAATTCGAGTTTCATTTATTTTAATATTTCTTAAATCCGTTTTCAGTTTTTAACTAATAATCTATTTTTTTCTCATAATTGGACATCGATGGTTACTATTCAAATTCCTAGTGGACTCTAACCAAAGGATTCTTCAATCCTTAAGTGGAATCTAAAGGACCTAGCGGAATTTCAACCGAGAGCAAATTTTAATTCGATTAAAATTTCATTTTTACCTCCTTTTAAATTTTCGCGCCGGAATTATTTCAGATTCGTTACAATATTGTCATTTGTGCGCCTTCTAGTGGCGATCTCAAAAAGTACATTGCGAAATTGCTGAGCATCATTGTTACCAAATCATAATCAAATGGCTTTTTCGCCCCACTCTACTCTACTCTAATAAAATTTAAAAATAAATTATTAAAATAATAAAAACTTTATTTTATTTTTATCCTATAAGTCAATTATAAAATCTGATTCAGCTGAATCCATGCTTTTCATTCAAGCTTATCTATATCTGTGTTTATTTCAAGAAAGCGGAAAGAATATAATAATTGAATTCTGTTTTTTAATACAGTATATATATTTATTGAATCAAATTCATATGTCATTGATTTAATAGGATTTTTTTCTCGGTGAAATGTGACAATCTGAAGTGAGCCAAAAATAAAAAATACATACAATTTTTATAAGAATAATAAATGTTTTTACTCTCGTTAATTAATGATTTTTCATATTTACATGTTTACTCCTAGAGGTAAGGACGATCTTCAGGGTGAATTATAGTTGAAAAAGATTTAATGTCATTATTGCTTAATTATGGAAACTGTTGTCGTGGACGTTCATACCTACCATTTGGAAATCTCCTTATATTATTAACTTTGTAAGCATATTCTCTATGCTGAATATTTAATCGAATATTTTGTTGATTATTTTGTGGCATTTGTACTGAATGTGGAATATGCGTTTGAGGAACATTTGAAACATTTGGAACATTTGGAACATTTGGAACATTTGGAACATTTGGAACATTTGAAACATTCTCATTATTTATGTTATGGTTGATATTATTTGCATTTTCTTGCTGCGAACTCTCGATGAATTCTATAAGAGGAAATATAGATTATTTATAATTTTCTAAATTAGAGAGTAATTTAATAATAGTACACTGAAAAAAAAGATTTTTGGATTCAGAGAAATGCATTTCTTTCACATCACTTCTTTGAATTAAAGTATTTTATTACTTAATGCAATTAAATATTACTGTATGACAAAAAACTCAGGCATAGACTCAAATTATTTCTTTGCATGTCATTTCTTTAATACAAATAAATATTTCTTTGCTTGTATAAATGTGAAATATTTTAAGTCAATAAAATGATTTCTTGGAAACTAGGAGCATTCTTGAATCTAACTTTTACGCTTGAAGAAATATTTCTTAAGTTCAATAAATTTGACTCTTTGAATAAAAAATATGTGTTCTTAAATAACATAATTCATTTATGCTGGATTAAGTATTATATTTCTTTGAGTGAAAGAAATATGAAGATTACTCAAAGGAATTTTAATTGATTTAATGAGATATTTCTTTAACATAAGGAGAAGATATGCTCATACAATTAAAGGATTTCTTTAGATAAATTGAGCAATTCATTAAAATGAATATTAATTTATTTAGTTAAAATAAATATTTATATCATTAGATAAACTGAAAGGAGATGTATCAAACAAATATTTCTTTCGAAGAAAGAAATATATTTTTGAAATAACTGTATATATTATACATTTCTTTCAAAAGAATATATTTTTTATTCAATTTTTTGACATGGCTAAATTGATTAAATATTTTTTCCAATTGAAATCATATTCAGCATGATTATAAATGTTTATCTGTTGCATTCCAAGAAATATTTTGCAACATTTAATTTAAAAATTGTACATTTTATAAATAATGATACCTTCTTTAATTAATTAATGTCAAAGAAAAATGAATAAGTAGATATTCTCTTAGTGACAACTTTACAATCTACATTTGTAGATTTTAATATTTGAATTAAATTTTTAATTTGACTTTAACCGAGAAATATTTACTTGCATGAAATAATTATTTTATTGAAGCAGCGTTGTAGTTCTTTATATTCAGTAAATTACTCTTTACATAGAATATTTATTTCTTATAGTTAATAAAATATTTATCTCGTTTAAAGAATATTCCATCCTGTCGAATAAACTTTTCTTTGTTTTAATAATTATATTCCATTGATATAAGAAAAATATTTCTTCGAATTAAAGAAATATTTCTTCGGCCATATTCTAACCGACCATTTCTTTGAATCAAATAAATATTCTTTGATTCAAAGATCCTTTTTTTTTCAGTGATATATAACATAACAAGAATATTAGTGATAAAATTTTATATTATACTTACGAATAGAGTTGAAGAAGACCACAAGGGTAAAAAGAAGAGTACTGATAACGATCCTCATTTTATTCGGTGAGAAATATATCAATTTTTCAGAAAGTGTTTCTTTTATATACAAAACCCAGCTATCGATAACTGATAGTAGTATGAACGTAATGACGTATATATTGAACTTCCTCATCAAATAAATATGTACTTCTATTTGTAGAGAGACAACTTTTTCCATATTAAAACAACAGCAAAACTGATAGTAAGCCAAAAATAAACTAATATAAGTTTTATATATGCACATATTGTACATGTTTTTATTCTTTATACCAATATTACATGATTATTACAGCTTGAAAATTCGGAACGTTGCTATCAAAAATATTTATTTTATTGCGAACTACTGAACACGATAAGTCAACAAGATTACTTTCATTTTTTAAATATTCATTTTATATGTAGAACTTTTAAAAAACAACGTTTTTCAACTGTTTACTTTTTTTCATATTGTGTGTTATTTGGCTTAAAATTTTCATTTTCGTTTTTCTTTTTTAAATTTTGGAAATGTTATAAGTCTGATAATTTTTTTTGTCGAAAAAGGTCATAAGGATAAACTGTCTCAAAATTTTTCAAAATTCTCTAACTTTTTGAATTTTTATCCACAACTGCTGATTAATGAACTTGACCTTCATTTTGTGATACTAAAATTTACTATGCCTACTGTGAGCCTAATTTTACAAGAAGAAATATAGATTTATTAATTTTTAATACAAAATAATAATTTAGAAGAACTGAATGAGGTCATCAACCCTATTTATCAATTTTATTTGTTTGTCTAAAAAAGCACCAGAGTGAGCAAAAATTAATACATAAGATAAGTTCTTTTTTTTTTGTTTGAACGTGGTTAACTTCTTATTTACCCAAATTCTGAGTCTAGACGAAGCCCAAACATTGGAAAATTTTATAATACATAACTCTAATTTTATAACTCTTTTTATAAGTTATTTATCATGACGTTAATGCTTTTGTAAATAAAAATTAAATTATCTTTATTCGCTAAATAAGTATCCTAGCGAAAGCTTCGGATTGAAATTCATTCTGAATCAATCCGGAATTTTTCGAATCATTCCGGAATTTGTATTCGAACCTTTAATCCGAATGAATCCGACAATCCGAATTAGTCAGAATTAATCCGAACTTTCAATCCGAATAAATTCGTTTAATCCTAATGAATCCAAAATTATCCGATTTTTTGCGGAATTATTTGTATTGATTCGGTTGGACCCGATTAATTCGGATAGAAAATCCTGATTGACCGGATTGAAAGTTCAGATTTATTCGGATTGATCGGATTTATTCAGATTGCGATTTTGGCTATTGGCGTATTCATTCGGATTCACTCGGATTAAAGAAAATAATTTGAATGAGTTTCGAATTAATTCGGATTGAAAACTTCCTTCGGATTAGATAGGAATGAAAGTGTTTGGTTCGGATACAAATTCCGGAACTTTCAATCCGAATAAATTCGGTCAATCCGAATGAATTAGAATTTTTCGGAATTATGCAGATTTATTTGGATTGAAAGTACGGATTGGACGGATTCATTAGGATTGAAAGTTTGGATTCATTCGAATTGAACGGATTTATTCGGATTAATTCTGATTCATTCGGATTGGCGGATTAATTTGGATTGCATTTGAATGGATTTCGGATTAATTCGGATTGAAAACTTCCTTTGAATTAGATCGGAATGAAAGTGTTTGGTACGGATACAAATTCTGGAATGATTCGGATTGAATCGAAATGAATTTCAATCCGAAGCTTATTTCGCTAGAGTAAGTTTCAAATTTTTACTGCCTTCAATCTTTTATTATTGTGACCACCTTCTTTCTTACGTATAGATTTTAGCATAAAAATTTAAAAATCAATTATTTGGTTTTTAAACTGTTTGTCTTTCAAATGAAACTTTACTTAAATTATATAATGCTCTCTCTTAATAGTAATTAATAATAATATTAATAGTAGAAACCATAGATGTTTTTATTCTCATCGTTTAGATGATTTTTTAGATCGCAAATTCTAAATATTGTCATAGAAAACATTTCTTTCACATTAGAGTCTCTCAAATGTCTATTTCTCAAATCTCAAGTTCTCCCAAATGTCAAGTCATTTTTCTCTCAAATGTAAATTGAGAGATTTTTCTCTCTAATTTCTCTAATTTTTCTCAAATTTTTTCAAAATTTCAATATAATAATTATAATGTCGATGATTTCACAAATTTGTTGTTCCGTCAAAAATCCGCCTTAGTTTCAATCTGATTTTATCATTAGATTTCTTAGGTACAGATAAGTTATGTGAAATGAAAATAAGTAATTAAACAAGCACACAAAAAAAAAGTAAGAACCGGACCTATATATTCGTATGTATTTTGACACGCTGAATCCGAATCCGGAGTTCGTTTTGTTCCATGACGTCAAATTTAGGGGGGGGGGGTTCGGTATTTAAGCTTTTTTTTTGGAACTTTGTTTTTTTTTGCTTCCTCATAGAGAAAGATTTGTAGTGGTGATAAAATCTAGTTTCCTAAAAAACGTTTTTTTCAACATATTTTAAGGTCAATATATCTAACATGATGTCCTGAAAAATTGTCCGGATGTATGTGTGTGTGTGTACGGATGTATGTCACGATCCAGCAATTTCTTGAAAACGCGTAGAGATAAATTGATGAAATTTTGCATAGTTATTCCACTATATACCTAGTTGAATTTCTTACAAAGGTTTAACAAAATATTTAATTTTACAAGTTTTACGTACTTTTATAATTTTCGTAAAATTCATTTTTTCACTATAACTTCTCAAATATTTAAAATTTAAAGCTGATGTAAGGGAAATGAAGATTCCTTTCATTGAGACGAATCGATTGACCTATATGATTAATGAATTTCATTAAAAAATAAAGATGTTATGGTTAATTGTATTTTCGAAAATTAATTTTTAACTATAATTTTTCAAATAACCAAAATTTTAAGTTTACATAAGGAAAATAAATATTCTTTATGTCGAGACGAATCGATTGGTCTATAATATTATTTCATTTCATTGAAAAATAACAAAGTTATGGTTCTATTTAATTTAAAAAAATTAGTTTTTCAACTATAACTTCTCAAATATTTAAAATTCAAAGCTGACGTAAGGAAAATAAAGGTTGAGACGAATCGATTGACCTATAAGATTAATGCATTTCATTGAAAAATAAGAAAGTTGTGCTTTATTGTAATTTTCGAAAATGAATTTTTTGAATATAACTACTCAAATAATAAAAATTTAATGATGATGTAAAGAATACTTAATACTTCCTCTATGAGGAAGCAAGGTGCTCATTGAATGAGCACAAAAGTTGATACAACTTCACAGCTAGTTTATTTGATAGTACAAGATTTCAAGAATGTTGTGTGAAAATTTCAGGTCAATCGGAACAAAAATGACGGAAATATATGGTCAGTTGCTCCACCTCGATTTCGCATACTTGCTTGAAAGCGTGCGGCGCACTTACTTTAAAGCGTTCTCCTGAAAAGTGTCATTTTTAAAGTCGGTAGACAGCATAACTCAAAATCTAGTGGGCTAATCGTTTTGAAATTTTGCACAGTTGTTCTTCACATAATTCCCCAGGTAACGCTGGAGCCTTTTTCGTTTTTTTAAATAATTGTTGATTTTACAATAACAAATTAATCGATTTTTTTCTAGCGAAAATCGTGTTTTTGGCTTCCAAATGCTACCAAAAATTCAAAAACCAAAAAAAAAAATCGTCCAAGAGTTACTTCAAGAAACATATCCTTTATAAAACCCAATTTGAATTTTTTGTTTCCGATGATTCTGTCTCGAATTATCATGTCCACCGCAAAACACTTTTTTTTTGAGGCGCCTCCGGAGATTCACTGTTACTCGCTCAATTTTTAATATTTTTCAATATAAATTTCCAGGAATATAGTATAAAGGTTGTACTATAAGTTACATATTTTCAAAATAAACTAGCAGTACCTATATCGACAAAAAAAATTCCCAAAAAATGCATTTTTTCATCGAATGGACCCCCCCCCCCTTAAGGGCATTTGAAGGTCAAATCGGCAAAAAAATCGATTGACAGAAGGTGACTATCATTTCTATAGTTTTGACGGACGCTGAATCCGAATCTGGAATCCGTTTGATTCCATCATGTCTGCATAAAAGTCAATTCAAGGTGAAATTTTCGAAATGTGAAAAAAGTGAATTTTTGACAGCAAATTCTGAAAGACAGGGAAATTTTACGTCCATATATGCACGGAAAAAAATTAATACCAGGCGAACGAGGGAATGAACATTAACCCTAATTTAAATAATTGATATACCTAGAGTAAACGAAGAATTTATTTGTACTATATGAACTATTTAGGTAAATAAGCACTTTTAATAAAATTGCTAAGGTAGAGAAATGATTAATTTCAAGAAACTAGGTATTCTTTCAATATTGTAGAATTAAATAAATGATTTAGTTGAAATAGGAATATATATGCCCTCAGCAGCCACTTATTTGTCAGGTGTCGTGAATTTGACTTTTTTTTTAATAGATATATTACAAATATCTGCGAATTGATGTGATAAAATATGTTAAAATGACGGTGTTTTTGTTTTCCACGTTTATTAGTGATTTTTGTCAATTTTAAAATTATTCGCTGATTATAACATTTAAAATTAAGTATCAAAATGAGCGATCTCTTTGTAAGGAATATTCTGACAGAATGGAAACTGGAAAAGTACATCCCAGCATTTGAAGGTTAGATTTACACGACATGTGTCAAAGATCTTTCCTGTATTCAGCTTTATCTCTCTTTATCTCTGTGCCAACTATATATAATGTGTTCGTCGAGTATATGATATCGCCAGAACAGTTAAAGTTGTCAAAGATATTCACTTTGGCTGGCATAAGGATATTCCTATATTCCCTCGTTCGTTTCCAGCTATATGTTTCGCTATCATAAGGAAAAACTTCCCTGCCATAGCCACACTTTTTTT
The DNA here is from genome assembly GCA_904066015.1 of Synergus gifuensis. NCBI lineage: Eukaryota > Metazoa > Arthropoda > Insecta > Hymenoptera > Cynipidae > Synergus > Synergus gifuensis. The sequence goes on from CAJFCO010018280.1 coordinate 199,737, forward strand.
TCCGTGTGGTATTCATTTTTATTTTTATGATGATCCTAAAAATAAAAATCTGCTCGCTTCGCGGGCACATTCTCATCGCGCGCGGCTCGCTTCGCTCGCAAAAATGAGCGCCCATACGGCACGCGGGGGGTCAAATATAGTTAGATCGTCGCGCTTCGCGCTCCGTGTTGCGCGCTTCGCGCGCTTGTGCCCTTCGTGAAGCTTGCGCCTTACGCAGGACACTTTAAACTATATAATTTTTTTTAAATTTAATTAAATTATATTTTTTTATATATAATTTATATTTTTATATTTTAATTTATTTTTTTATATTTGTAATTTATATTTTTATATATTTTTTAAAATTTAATTAAATTAAATTTAAATTGAATTAAATTACAGCTTTGAATGCAAAAGTTATATAATATACTTAAGGTTCTATCGACCTTAAGGAGCATATTGTCATCAGGGCACTCGCGCTTCACGCTTGGCTCTGTTTAACAATATTTTTCACGGTTAAAACAAAAACTACTCATCCTATTGAAAAATGGCCATAGGAGAACTTGTAGATCTTTTTAAGGCCAATAATTATGTTTCTTAACGTTTTCTCTGCATCTCGCGTTATTTGGCTCAAAATTTGAATTTTCGATTTTTTAAGGAAATTCAAAAAGTTGTTATGCCGATCCTATAGGGCTTTCAAAAAGAAACATTTTTCATCTTTAGACTTTTTTTACATATCGTGCGTTGTTTGGCTTCTAATTTAAGTTTTCTTTCATTTTTTGGGATTTTCAAAATGTTATAAGTCTTTCAATTTTTTTTTTATCCAAAAAAAGTCATTAAGAAAAATTGTTCGACTTTTTGAGTACTACGAACATGCGTCCTTAGAATTTTTAGCTTAAAAAAAAGTGGTTTCAAAATTCTTCAAAATGCTCCAACTTTTTTAATTTTTATCCAAAATGGCTGGCCAACGAACTTGACCTTCATTTTAGGACACTAAAAGAGTATACCAAAGGACAATCCAATCGGTCAATTCTTTCGAAAGTTTTTGTGCTCACAAACTAAAAATCTACACACTCACACTCACACACACACGTAAAAACATGTTTTTCGTAGACATTTGACAAAAACTGGGGGGGTCAAATTTTACACAAATCTAATACCTTCTCTGATGAGAATGTAAAAATGAATACCATATCTGGAGGTAAAATTTCCCGCTCTTTCAGAATTTGCAATCAAAAATTCACTTTTTCACTTAGATATAAACCCATATCTGTGATCTTTCACTTGAGGCAGAAATTTCTAATCCTTTACACCTTTCTTTCATGAAGAATGGTGATCAGATTCTGCAGAAAGATGTATTAACAGAAGATTCTTTGGATGAGACTGATTAAAGTATTTCAGACATCAAGTCTGTGATTGTAGTTTAAGTTTTGTAACATGTTTCTTCCAATTATTCTTAGTGTTCACATGGTTGTGAAAAATAATTTTAAGATTTCTCATGTTTGTTCAAATTAATTTGAACATTAACATATGTTTCTTCACATTAATTTTAAGTATTCTCATCTTTCTTCCACTTATTTTCAATCGTTTCTACGTTTGTTAAAATTTAATATAAGCGTTTGTTATAAATCAAAAACTATCTTTATATCATAGTATATATTTGTTTTGCATAAATAAAGTGTTCAAAATTACATACTACATGAATATTAATTCCGTAATGGTATATAATAGACTTGAATTTCATTTCAATGTCATTTAATGCCCTAGCTTTATTGAAGTATGCAATTCAATGCGCTTTATTGCGTTTTCACGCATTCGCAGGCATTAGGATGAAAATACAATTAAAACGCATTGAATCGCTTCAATGCGTTTCAATCAACTCCTTTTTATAGTTTTCTTTGAAGTTTTAAATAAATAACATTGAATAAAGCTTGAATTATCTAAACCAGTGTATGTTACAGGGAAATGATAAATTAAAGATTGCATTTCCTCATATTTTGACTCAAACTCGTGTCGACTTCTTCGAGCTAAACATAGAACAAAATATTGTTGTTATTTATCCCTGAAATTCTTCATTTATTTTTTAAGGGAGTACCCTCGGTAATAGAACTACAATTGAGAATTCGTTTGATATTTAGAAGACAGTTCTATTTAACATCTTTGGCGAAAGCTCAGGATAGGATTCCAATCCAAGCCAATCCGAAGTCATCCGGGCTAATGCGAAATCTCTATCCGAGCGAATCCGAATGAAACCGAACCATTCCGAAGAAACTTTTCAATACGAATGAATCCGAATTTTTAATCCGAATGAATCCGAACCATTCCGAAGAAACTTTTCAATCCGAATGAATCCGAACCATTCCGAAGAAACTTTTCAATCCGAATGAATCCTAACTTTCAATTCTAATGAATCCGAACCATTCCGAAGAAACTTTTCAATCCGAACGAATCCGAGCCATTCCGAAGAAATTTTTCAATCCGAATGAATCCGAACTATTTCTAAGAAAATTTTCAATCAGAATTTTCAATCCGAATGAATCCGAACCATTCCGAAGAAACTTTTCAATCCGAATGAATCCGAATTTTTAATCCGAACCATTCCGAAGAAACTTTTCAATCCAAATGAATCCGAATTTTTAATCCGAATGAATCCGAGCCATTCAGAAGAAATTTTCCAATCCGAATGAATCCGAAGCTTCAATTCGAATGAATCCGAACCACTCCGAAGTAATTTTTCAATCCGAATGAATTCAAAGTTTCAATCTGAATGAATCCGAGCTATTCTGAAGAAATTTTTCAATCAGAATGAATCCGAGCCATTCCGAAGAAATTTTTCAATCCGAATGAATTCGAAGCTTCAATCCGAATGAATTCAACCAATTCCGAAGAAATTTTTCAATCCGAATAAATCTGAAGCTTCAATCCCAAAGAATCTGAAGTTACTATCCGAATGAATACGAACCATTCAGAAGTAAGTTTTCAATCCGAATGAATCTGAAGTTTCAAACCGAATGATTTCGAAGCTCATCCGAAGATACTTTTCAATCCTATGCGATGTTTCAATCCGAATGAATCCGCGGCCAATGATAAACTCAATTTATATGACGCGTACTGGAATAAACTTATCTCTTCTAATAATTGTAGCCTAGAGGTTTATATTTAAATTACATTGCATGTAGGCAAGAAACCACTCGTCACTTTTTCGTAATTAATTTATTATGTAAAGGAGTACTTTATAAACCTTATAAATAAAATTTTTTGATTGCAATAAAATGTCTTTGAACCGAACTTGCGGATTGAAATTTTTCAGTAGGATTTCAGATTCATTCGGATAGGAATTTTCGTACAGTCTTCGGCTTGGCTCGGATTCATTCGGATAGGAATCTTCGTACAATCTTCGGATTGGCTCGGATTCATTCGGATAGGAATCATCATTTAAACTTCGGACTGGCTCTGATTCATTCGAATAGGAATCATCATTTAAACTTCGGATTGGCTCGGATTTATTCGGATAGGAATCTTGCTTCAAACTTCGGATTGGCTCGGATTCATTCGGATAGGAATCATGCGAACTTTTGATTGGCTCGGATAGAAACTGATACGCTCGGAAAGAGACTTCACATTGGCTCGGATTCATTCGGATAGGAAATTTTTTATCCGAAGCCTTCGCCAGGGATGCACTGAAGCTCTGGTTAACATTTTGTAACCGTTTAGTTGAGAAATTAATGATTGAAAATAACATGTGGTCTTATGGGAAACCGCACTTTTTGTAGGACATAAAAAGATTGACAATTCAGAAAATGATTAAATAATTCTGAGATATATAGAATGTTTTCCCAAATTCATATCTGCTTCGAAAAGTATCATTCAGAGCCTCTGAGAATAGAAAAAAAAAATTTATACCGAAAATGTATGAGTGACGTCAGCGAACTGAAGATATGGCAACGTCGCATCCGTTCCACGTGCTCTAGTTTATGCGCGAATTTCGAATTACACACTCTGACAGCTCGAAGCGCAACGTTGTCAAACTTATAACTAAACTATGTGAGTCAATAACAAGTCGAATCGTTCTCTCAATTGACTAGCTACATACCGAGGGTTCTTCCTTAATAAAAAGTACGAAATTTAAAACTATACCTTCGTCCACAAAGAAGTCAGCAAAGAATTGACTAACTATGGTACTATTTTTTCCATGGGGAATATTTTTGTTCTTAACCCACTCATATATATTTTTTTCAGGATGAAACTGAGTCCCATAAAATGGATAATTTCTGTGTTCAAGCGTAGATATAAATTTCAAACCCTGTCGATCGTGATTCAATGACATAACATGAAATTTATTATCTACATTAACTTTCTTCAAGTCCTGAAACAATCATAGAATCGCAAGTTAATGCAAACATGTTTTGACAACATATTTTATTAATTTTATCAAAAATGTAATTAACATGATTAAATTAATTAATTCTGACTTACAGATTTAGTAATGCAAAATATGTGATAATTGGCAGTGACATTTTCACGTTTTAAAATCTGAATCACATTTTTTGGTGCATTTTGGAACATCGTACAGTCATTATAATCTGCATTCAAAATTGTATTAATATATATTTTAAGAAAAAATTTTTGTTCATTTCTATTCTTTGGAAATCAATTTTACCTGCAGTAAATTCAAGTGGAAGAGGTTGATTAATACTTGAACAATCTGTTCTCTGGTCTACCCGATTCGCTTCAAGATAAACTAAAAGTTCAAATCCCAAACATATTCCCAAGATAGAAAAATAATCTTTATCGTTTAATCTCTTTGCAATCCTGTGATAAGAAAATTGATTAAAATGAATTGATTACACGTAACAAGAGATTGTATAAAATAAAATGTATGATATTACTTTTAGGGTTGTATGATATTACTTTTAATATTACACTTAATATTATATTATATTATATACATTTAATATTATATTATACTTTAATATTACAATGTATGATATTACTTTTAATGTATGATATTACTTTTAGGGTTCGATAAATAATAACTTTCTACGTTTTTAGAATCCCGAATTATTATTAAATTATGCCCTTTTTTTCGCGATTTCTCAACTCTAAAATTATCACTTTACACGTGGGGTGGTTTTTAATGATTTGAGCTGGGGTTCTTACTACCCCCGGTTTTTAGGGTTCGATAAATGATAACTTTCTGTGTTTTTAGAATCCGGAATTATTATTAAATTATGCCCTTTTTTTCGCGATTTCTCAACTCTAAAATTATCACTTTACACGTGGGGTGGTTTTTAATGATTTGAGCTGGGGTTCTTACTAACCCCGGTTTTTAGGGTTCGATAAATAATAACTTTCTGCGTTTTTAGA
>CAJFCO010018280.1:226733-237160 GCA_904066015.1 Synergus gifuensis
AAGCGGGAAATGTTTTGATGACGTTTTGATCACGTGATATAGTAATTCTCGAATTTTCCGCATAAACGCTGGTATCGGTGGATTATTGAAAATCTGCTTCTCGGACCCCCTAAAGTGAGACCACTTTGTGTAAAAACTACAATAGGAGATTGGTCTCCTTATACTACTTCGTGGGTGCATCCATAATCAATTTTAGGTTATGTTTTCAAAGCGGGAAATGTTTTGATGACGTTCTGATCACGTGATATAGTAATTCTCGGATTTTCCGCATAAACGCTGGCATCGGTGGATTATTGAAAATCTGCTTCTCTGATCCCCTAAAGTGAGGCCACTTTCAATACACGGAGATTGGTCTCCTTATAATACTTCGTGGGTGATTGTAAAATTGTGGGCAAACTTGAGCGGCTAAAGTGGTAATCATATTTTTATTATGAATTGAGTAATAAATAATTTTTATTGATTGTATCAAATGTAAAAATTTGAAATATTAAAGAGGCACTTCTGAAAATAAGAAATGATAATTTACTTTTTATTTGAAATATGTGGAGTGGATTTGAGGTTATAGGGATTTGATGCAAAAGAGCGCCAGATTTAAAAAATACAGAACCAAGTTTATCACATGCATACACAGTGTGTCCCAAAAATAACCGAACTTTATATTTATATCATACAACATCCAGCGCCATCTATTAAAAACTTACAGCATAAAAAAGATAAATTCATCCTCTTTCAAACGCACCTAACTTCATTTAAATCGGATGACAGATGTTAAAGTTACAGCCATTTCAATACAAGAAAAAGTGTGCTAATGTTAGAAAACAAAAATGGAACAAAGAGCAAATATAAAATTTTGTGTTAAACTTGAACAAAAATTCGCTGAGACATACGAATTGATGAAAAAAGTTTATAGTGATGATTGTATGAGTCGTACTCAAGTTTATACGTGATTTACACGATTTAAAAATGGTCGTGAGGATTTAAATGACGACCTAAGGCCAGGTCGTTCAGAAGCTAGTAATCGTGCTGAATTTGTGGAAAAAGTCCGTGAAATCATTGGTATCGATGCAAATTTTACTACGAGAATGTTGGCTGAGGAATTAAATACGAGTAAAAACACTATTTGGAGAATTTTAACTGAAGATTTGGGTAAAAGAAAGATCTGTGCGCGTTTTGTTCCACATGAATTAAATGAAGACCAAAAATCGCTCGTGTGGAGCATTGCAAAGACAATGTTGAAACTGCTGAAAACGATCCAGACTTTCTTGATTCGATCATAACTGGTGATGAGACATGGTGCTTTAAATTTGACCCTGAAACTAAGCGTCAATCTGCTGAATGGGAGACCAAAGGCGAGCCAAAACCAAAAAAATTGCGTTTTCAGAAGTCTCGAATCAAGACAATGTTGATTACTTTTTATGATTCAAAGGGTATTGTCCACAAGGAATTTGTTCCAGAAGGTCGAACTGTTAATGGAGAATACTATTTAGGCGTTTTACATCGTTTGTGGAAAAGAATTGGTCGTGTTAGACCTGAATATCCAGCAGGAAAACAGCTGTTTTTATTGAACGATAATGCACCACCTCACAAGACCAAAAAAGTGAACGAATTTTTGATGAAAAAACGGATTTCTCTCATCAACCACCCTCCGTATTCACCTGATCTATCACCATGTGACTATTTTCTATTTCAAAAATTGAAAACCAAGATGAAAGGAGCATTTTATGATGATATCCCAGCCATTCAAGCAGCCGGAACAGAGGTGCTGAAGAACATTTCTATCAATGACATAAGAAAATCTATGCATGCGTTGGTTGATCGATCCAAGCGTTGTATTCAGTCTAATGGAACCTATTTTGAATAAATAATAACTTTCAAAGGTAATATAATGTGTATTTTATTCTATATCCAAAAAGTTCGGTTATTTTTGGGACACACTGTGTATATATATATATATATATATATATATATATATATATATATATATGTATATATATAAAATCTCATTATTATCCTAAATATATTTTCATTAATTTGCCACAAAAAATCGGGTTATAAAACTGTGGATTTCAAAAACTTCGACTTCGCGCCATCAAAAATAAAAGGCTTACCGAGCATCTTTGCCACGCACCACAAGTAAAATAGCTATATATATTGTATATATATGTAGGTCCACATTTGGAACAAGTAGCACCAACTACCGTGAAGTGGAGTCTGCGAATGCTTGCCGCATCTAGGCACTAATATCTTTGTCCAGACCAGACGCTTTCCCAATATCGACGAAATTCCTCTTCTCAAATGGCACATCAATTGCGCATGCGTCATATTAATTGCGCATGCGTATTGAACATAAATAATGTTTCTTAGCATTTTAAATTGCGCGCGAATAGCAACCAATCAGATTCCGAGCGCGCAACTCATGCGCAGTGTATCCAGTGATATTTGAGGTAACTGCAGGTCGTTAATGAGAAAGGAATGCGATCGATATTGGGAGATTGTCGATATTGGGAAGGTCGATATTGGGAGATTCGAGTGTATGGATATTTGACCACAGTTTCTTTACAAGCCGAAATTTCTCCTCTACATTACGTCTCTTAGCAACGTCAAGCTTGAAGATTTCTGTTTCCATAGCAACGGTACTAAAACCAACCAATCAAAATCGAGCTTTTCGGGAACGAAGAAGAAGACGCCGATTTCTGGCCATCTTTCGTCCAGCAACTTCCAGAGCAACAACATCGTTTTCCGTGAAATTTAGTTTATCAGTCTAAACCCAGTGGGCAAAAAAACATTGTCATCTTGAGGACGCTCTAAAGACATCCTTAGGATGCCCATGTCAGTCCAATTGATGTCCTAAAGACGTCTCACGTCCAAAAGACGTCTTTAAGACCTGATTCGATCTTTTGAACATCAATTGGACTGACATGGACGTCCTAAGGATGTCTTTAGGACGTTCTCAGGATATAAATGTCTTTTTTCCCACTGGGAAGTTTTAATTGTGTTTATTGGATTATATTTATTTTAGTCAGGTATTTATTTTTCTCGATAATTGGAGTAATTCTGTTTTGATTTTGTGCCCTTTTTATGTATTATCTTGCATTTTCCTAGATTATGTTAGCAATCTATATTATGTTCCCCTTTTTGTGAATTTAACTTTGTTTAGCCCCATTTATGACTTCTTTTTGACCCTTTATTATGTTCCCTTTTATGATTCTTTAGAATTATATCTTTTATTTAATTTATGTGTCCTGTAATGATGGTTCTGTAGAATTTCATCATTCATTTTATATTTGTACCTCTTAATGGTGGTTCCGTAGAATTGTACCATTTATTTTGTCTCTTTGTATTTACTGATGGTTCTTTAGGATTGCATCATATTGTTTTATGGTGGTTCTAAAGAATTGTATCTTGTAATTTATGTATAATAATAGTATTTGTCTTGGTGATGGTTCTCTAGGATTACATTGTATTATTTTACAATGGTTCTACAAAATTGCATCATCTAATTTAGTATTGAATATTGTCCCTTATTTCTGGTGAATTGTATCCCTTTATTTATGTTTATGACTCCTCAAAATTACATTAATTCTTTTGGATTCTTATAATTTTTATCTCCATTTTTGTGACACTCCCTTTTGTGTGTGCTTCCGATATTTCTTTTCTTTTATATTGTATTTTGTATTTATGTTTCTGTTTTCCTATTTTGTTGTGACCATTTCCTCTTGATTAATTTAGATTGCGTTTATTAATTTTCCATATCCAGTTTAGAGAAATTATAGGACGAAAGATCCTAATTTTTATAAATTATTATTCTTTGTATTCAAGCCCATTTAGATCCTCTTTTGTTTTGGTGTTAAAGATTATCTTGTTTTATATTTCAATGTTTATAATTGAATAAATTCATATATTGTTATTAGTATATTCCGTTTTATTAATTTAAATATAATTTGGCTATTTTCATTCGTCCCACCCCTCTCTACCATAACATCACTACGACTAGCCTAAGGTACTGCTAATTTTCGATAAATTGATTTAAATTATTTTTAATTTTTTTTTTTTTTTGATTGACGTGTTAAGTCTGGCGCCCAACACACATATATATTGGCAGACGTAACCAAAAATTTATTTAAAAAAAAACGGTTGTATCATTTACGACTTGTAATAAAAATACTGTTTCTGTTCTTCGTTTTTTGTTAAAAATTTGTTATAATCGGTCATTAATTTGACCAACTTCTGTAGACTTTGATGGTAATTTTCGAGCACTGCATTGTATACATTACAGTTATCAGGTTAATTAAACTAGAAAGTAGGTAGAGTTATAGAGTTTATAGAATATTTGAACATCTTGGGTCAGTTTATGGCGAAATATGTGTTTAGCTATTTCATCAAAAGTCTAGAATATAGATTACAAACCTTTAATATTCTTTTATAGCAGCTAGTATAGAGTTTATATGGAACATTTTTTAACTATACTTGCAGCGCGCAGTTTCCTATTATAAAAAGGACATGAATTTCGGCTAACTTCATAGCGTTACCTTTACATGCATTTCCTGCATAAACACTGGTTACGCATGAAATGAGCGTCAAGTCGTGAGTATTCTCGACTTGGCGCGAGGATTTCAATTTTCATTTCACTTTCTATAAACGAAACACGCGCGTTCAAGCGCGCGCCTAATCTCGTATGATAAAATGTGTGTTTAACTACCTTATCAAAAGTGGTGAAATGTTAGTACAGACGTTTTGCAATTGAAATTTTTATCTTTATCTTGAAAATTTACGAACACAACATTTTTTCCTTCCCTATGTGGAAATTTTACTGTGATCCTGATAGCCGGGCCCATAAATTGAGAAACCAAAAATAAATAAATACAAATTTTTTCAATAGTGAATAGTGTTTTTATTTGCACGAATATTACATGATTTTTACAGGTTTTAAACTCAAAACATTGCTATTACACGTATTTTTTTTACTCTCGATTGTTTGGTTCATCTCTAGGATGATTTTATTCACTAACATTTCGGATAATATTACGTAGCCGCGGTACACGTCGAGGTGCATTACCTTGAAAAGGTAAAGGAGGTGGAATATTATGTTGTACTGGTCTCTCTCTAATTATTATTATAGGTCTGTTATCTTCTTCTTGATTATGAACATTTTCTTGAACATTATGTTGAGTCCGGACATTGTGTTGTGCATTTGCATTTTGTGGAGCATTTGCATTTTGTTGTTCATTTGAATTTTGTCGAGCATTTGAATTTTGTCGACCATTTGAATTTTGTTGAGCATTAACATTTTGTTGAAGATTTTGAAGTTCTTCATCAGTCGATTGAATTTCATTATCATTTATATATTTATACTGTGAACCCAATTCTGTAAGAAGAAATTGATCAGATTTATGAAAATATTTTAAAAGGACTATCTAGTAAGAAAGTATGGATTGAAATGAATTAAACTGATTTCAAATTTGGTCAAATTCACAACGATTTGAATTCAAATTAATGTCGGTTTCCATAGATTTAACTTTTCAATTCATTTAACTTCGAAAATTTGCATGATATTTGAATCCTATTTAATTCAATGATGTTTTCTGTGCATATTTCAATTCTGTAAATATTATGGAAAGTTAAGTCAATTTAATCCGGTTTAATGCCTGAAAGTAACCGCGAAAGTTGCGGTCAATTAAATTCCTTCTATACTTTTATACTGGTAAAACTCGATAAATATTAGATTTTATAATATTTAAATATATGTAAACATAAAAAAATTGTTTTCAGTTTTACTACTTACGAATGGAATTGAAAAAAACCATAAAGATGAACAGCAAAATACCGGTAACATTCTTCATTTTCTTTGCAGTTATTTAGACGAAAGAAATTATTTTTATACCTTGTAAAGAGCAAATGACAATTTTTCTCAGTCTCAGTCAAATTTTTCTACATTACCTGACATTACCATAAAGTCAGTACAATTAAAGCTTCTTTTGAAATATTTCTGCATACATTATAAAATTAACTTATCTACTGTTGAACTCTAAAAGGCATTGTTTGAAGAAACACAGTGGCGTAGAAACCGGGGGACAGGAGGAGCAGCTGCCCCACTGTAAATTTGGACGGGGGGCAATATAGTCATTTTGCCCCCCCCCACTCAAAAACAATTGATAGTGTTTCTTTATTCCCATCAAATTAAATAATATCTCTAAAATTATATCACATTTTGCGCACATCGCAATTTAACATTTAAAAATTTGAACCATAAAGCTGTTAAAATAACAAAAATGTTTTATGTATATGATAAATTTTTGTCATTTGAGTTTGCCCCTCCACGAAAAATTCTGTTGCTACGCCCCTGAAGAAACATAAACACAGATATGGTATAAAAATAACAACTTTATAGTATTACAGTACAATACCACTTATGGCAATACCAGATATTGCGACTTATCCTAACTTGCTTTGCTCCCACTCTGTCAACACATACATGTTGCACATGCATTAAACAAAATACTCGTGCGAAAAATTATTTTTTTTTAATATTGAAATTAACGTACTTAAGAGATTAATACACCATTCTTTCTTTAATTCCAAGTACTTATAACTTTATAAATGGCTTGCAATTATAGTAGACCAAAATAGAAGAAACTTCTTTTGGAAGAAAAATTGAAAAAAATTGATCGCCACCTTTAGGCTGTGTTTGTTCATATTTATAAAGAATAATTAAAGTAACTCCAGAACCACATTTCTTACTCAGTTTCTTTATTTTGCTCACATATTTTTATAAAATTAGGAAATACACTTATCACGTTTCCACCCAATTTAATAAAATTGTTTATCGCCCTTTACATTCTATTTTATTCAGAATGAATTTTTTATTTCATCATTCTCAATCAACATCATCTTCTATAAAACAAGAAATCAAATCTTAAGTAACATAAAAAAAGAAAGAACTCATAACTTTATAAAGGTCTTTCAGAATAATCAAGAATTAAACATCCTTACCTCGACAATGATAATGAATATTAACAAGTCCAAGTAATGTTTTCTTGAGAGAAACAATAGACTCCAAGTTTTCCACCTTTAAGAGTATGATCGATGATATCTGGGGATTCAACTATCAATTTAGTTCCTTCATAAACTTTGAGTCTTATCAATCCTTTAACAGGTCTGTGGGAAAGTTCCCATCTCTAAAAGGTGAATTTTTGCCATGGAATTTCTTTTTTATCATGCCATAGGAGTGTTACTTCCCCCTTGTAACCTTCTGTATTCCATAAGGCGTTTCGTAAAGCTCCACCAGGCCTTGTTGTTGAATTCACTAATTTGATTTGAATACCTGGATTTCCTATGGCTTTGAAAGGCTTGTCAACCCAATATTCCTGTTTACCCTTCTTCCACATTACAACATAGAACTTTCTATTACTTTGATAAGAAAATATGAACCCGATATAGTCGTCATCACTTGTTTCACCCACTCGTAAGGTTCCATCAAAGTCAACGCTGTCGAATTTTTCGGTTCCTTATAAAACAAAGAAACAGTGTATTTTATGCCGGGAAAGAAGGAGGTCATATTAAGAAGTTACACCTTAATTTAAGTCCCTCTTTAGATTCAACTATAGATTTAAGCCCATATTTAGTCTTAAAATCAGAATTTCCGATCTTGTTTAAAGACTAAGAAGGACTTGAATCTAAAGTCGAAAGAGGGACTTAAATTAAGGTGTAACAAAAACAAACGGTAACAAAACCTAGACTCTTCTTGTGAATATTTACACACCTACACCAATTCCAGGATTACTGTTTAACAATTGTACGATTTCCTGTCCTTCATTATTGAAAACCCATTTGGGATTTGGCTGGCCGGAAGCACTTCCAGCTGGGTCGAGGTCAATTGTTCTAATTTTCCGGAAGTCGGTTGACCAAATGTCACTATTGTTGGGACAGTTGTCTAGACTGTTTATAATTGTGTCGTTGTCGTTGTCATTCCAGCAAGCATCTCCGATTCTTTCATCAACTGTTGATGTGAAAAATTAAAAGAGGAAAAATTATAGAGGAAGAAAGGATTCGGAAAAGATGATGTTTGTATCTTTTGCTTACCATGTGTGTGTCTCTGGCTAGGATTATATACAAAGACACAATTATCCTGTGGATTAGGGACTCCATCCCCATCGATATCATCATCACAGGCATCACCTAAGCCATCCTTGTCGGAGTCCTTCTGATCGGGATTGACTATAGTCAAACAGTTGTCAAAATCATCCTGCACTCCATCCATATCCTGGTCCTTATCAGTTTCACAAACGTCACCAACTCCATTATTGTCCTTATCTTCCTGTCCAGGATTAGCAACGAATGGACAATTATCACAAGCATCACCTATTCCATCACCATCAGAGTCTTTCTGATCCTTATTGCTCACTTTAGGACAGTTGTCTTTCTCATTTAAAATATCTGTGGAAGATAACGTGATTCTTGCATTTAGGACATGTGGTAATTAACATATGAGTAAATTCAGATTACCTGGATTTTTTTCACAGTTTTTACTTTGTTGATATTGTCTCTTACTTTATAGTGATATTGGTAATGTCTTAAGGCATTTCACGGGATATCTAAAGATTTTAATGGGTTTTAAGGAATGTTCTGGATATTAAAATAATTCAAAAGAAGAGTGTAGGGATTTGGAACAATCAATTTTTCTTTATCACTTATACAATTTCTGTAGAGGGATAATATGATCTTAGTCAGAAGATGAAAATTATGTTTAGATTTTGATATTACCATCACCATCTATGTCTTCATCACAAGCATCACCTACGCCATCGGAATCAGTGTCCTCTTGATCAGGATTTTTCACTTTGGGACAATTATCACAAACGTCACCTATGTTATCTTTGTCTTCATCTTCTTGTTTCGGATTCTCTTTAAGCCAACAATTATCTGGAGTATTTAGAATTCCATCATTATCTGCATCAGGATCACAAGCATCTCCTATACCGTCGCCATCATAATCTTCCTGTCCACTATTGGCAATTTTTGGACAGTTGTCTGCATGACATTCTGATTTACAACATGAAAGTGCTTCATCAGGATAGCCATCATTGTCACTATCTATTCCACATTTCAATCCTGTTCCTCCCCATCCAACTTGGCACTGTAAATTTTCGAGTCTTTAGTTCCATTTGGAAAATTATTCATTTATTATGTATGCATTTTTTGAAAATAGTTATACCTTGCATGCGTATTTATCAAAACCAAGTGAAACACATTTGGCATGATCGTCGCATTTTCTAGGCACGCCAGGACAAAGATCTGTTATGTTTGACAAACCACGGCGCTGAACACTTGATTTACCTGAGAAAGGTTATTTGAAAACTTTTCATTTATTTAATTTGAAACCAATTTATTTCAGGGGGCCTGGAATTTGTTATGTAAAAAATTTTGTGTAATCCGGATTTTAAAGTGTGTAGTTCAAATTCAAAAAGTGATGAATTTACTTATTACCAGTGAGAGAGCTTCATCTCATTGTACAAATTTGAACTAAAAATGATCATAGGAAAAATAATTTTATATTAAATTTAGACTTTAAAGATTTGCAAAAGAATTCAAAATTCCGTGAAGGTCTTTAAATATTTTGAATTTAAATATTTAGAATTTTAGGATTTCTAGATATTTTAAATAATTTTAACCTTTAGACTCTTTTATAAACTGTAAAAGGTAACACTTACTTTTGCAGGAAGCACAATCTTTCAAAAAGTCTTTTATGTTTAAAGCATTGTGAGTCTGCAATAAATATAGCCAAGTTTAAATATAAGTTTTATAATTTTTTATTTATGTATATATATATATATTTCAATTTAAAATATCAAAACTTACATCAATTTGAAATTTTTCATCAAAATAGGCCAGCTTATTCAAAAGTACTTCAAAACGCTCGCACCCAGTACAATCTGTGGGAATTCAAGTTTCTTTCAAATATAAATTCAAATAGAATTGTTTTAAAATTGAATTTATGAAGATTTATTTGACTTATTATTAATAATAGTAATAAGATTAGATTGAAACCAAAACATTGTTTGATTATCTTTAACAATTGAATTCACGGAAGTAGAACTGATAATCCATCGATCTTCGCAATGATATACTGATAAACGTGCTGTCTTTAATAACTAGATATATGAAATTTATCAAATTAAAGTTCTTGTGAAAACGTGAATCAACACTTATAAAGATTGTAATCAGTAATTTTCTGAACAAGTTGTTCAAATTTACAAAATTATTCATGGTATTTAGTGCTTTCGTAATAAATTTAAAATGAGTATATCATGATTTTTATATTTCGAAATTTTGCACTCGTTCTCCATCGAATATAAATACCAAATATTTGAAAAAAATTTGAATAAAAGTCGAATATGCTATAACTAAAATATGAAAAATAAGAATTATTA
>CAJFCO010018281.1:2750-42450 GCA_904066015.1 Synergus gifuensis
CAATCGAAAACCTAAAGGAAGAAACCGACGATTGGTATAAAACCAAACTTAGGCAGGTGTTAAAACATCCGAAGGAGAATGATAATTGGAGAATAAGAGATTCTCAACTATATTTTTATAGACCAGACCCACTTAAATCGAAACTGTTACCAGATTCCAATCCGTGGAAACTGGTGATTCCTAAAAGGTTACGTAAACAGGTTTTGATAGAAAATCACGACAAGGTGCAGGCAGGCCACCTAGGGGCCGAGAAAACGTACGCGAGAATATCGGAAAACTATTTCTGGCCAGGAAGTTATTCCGAAGTATTAAACTACGTTAAAAACTGCAAAATTTGTCAAAGAATCAAACCGGGAAGTAAACCGAGAATAGGGCTCATGGGTATACGAATCATAGAGGAACCATGGACAATGGTGACAGCGGATATAATGGGACCGTTACCATTGTCAAGAAAGCGTAGGAACAAATATATTCTTGTAATTGTGGATAATTTTTCCAAATGGGTAGAGATAATTCCTATTAAGAAAGCGAATCGGAAGGAAATAGAAAAGGAATTCTATAACAAAATAATATCACATTGGGGAACCTCTAGAATATTGTTAACAGATAATGGGACAGAATTTGTTAACAAAACAATTAGAAAGTTAGCGGAAAAATTCGGAATTAGACATGTAACCACACCAAGATATTACCCCCAAGCGAACCCAATGGAAAGATATAATAGAACGATCAAACAATTGATCAAAGCGTATTTAGATGACGATCACGCGTCATGGGACGAGTATTTAGTTCGATATCAAATACGCGATGAACTCGAGTAAGAATGCGTCAACGGGATTTACGCCAGCATTTATAAACTTAGGCAGAGAATTGCACCCTCAGCAATCTTTAAAAGCGGAAATAGAAAATACTGAGGAAACAGAGTTTCAAGAAGTAGATAAATGGACCGATAGGTGGCGAAGTTTCCAAATTTTGAAAGAGGAAGTTCAAAAGAACTTAGGTGACGCGAACCAGAGACAAGCCGGATACTATAACCTTCGAAGGAGACAGCAAGAATTTAAAATCGGGGAGAGAGTCCTTAAAAAAGTGAATAAATTAACCAATAAAGCAGAAAGTAAAGCGGGTAAATTGTTTGATAAGTACGAAGGAATATTTATAGTTAAAAGGAAATTGTCTCCAACCTTGTACGAATTGAAAGATTTAAAGGGAAATAGTATCGGAAATTGGAATGTTAATGATTTGAAATTGGAAAAAAGTACAGACAATGCTCAAGTAGAGAAAGAACTGGTAGAAAAGAAAGTAAAGTCAAATAGGAAAAGAGTTAGTAAAAATTAAAGTTAATAGAAAAGAGAGAGAGCAAAAAGTAAGTTAAAGGTATAAACTCCAACTCTGACAGACTCCAATTTAAAAACTATGACACAAAACTCTAATGCGAAACTGTAACTCTAAAACAGAAAAATACTAGACTGAAACACTCCAACCAGAACGGAAAAAACTAGTTATTTTTTTTCCAGATAGATAAGACTAATAGTGCAACCTGTGCCGCAACGTGCGTGTTGAGGAGAGACTCCTAGAGAATTTGAACAACTGTAAGGTCTGGTAGTGGTTAGTAAAGCGTAGGCGAGCAAGCCAAGCTTGAGGAGCAGGTTGCTAAAAAGGGCCAGAAGAGTCAGAGAAATTCAAGAAGAGCTGTGGCTCTAAAAGACAAATTGACCCAAAAGAGTTATTTACTCAAAAGTTCTCCAACTCCACTCTAATATGAGAAAAGAAGAGAACAGTGAAAAATAACTGAATTACTCGGACTCCCAACTCAATCAATTTTTGTTTTGTTTTTTAAAGGTTACAGAATAAGAAAGGAACCAAGGTTGGAAAAAGATAGAAATAGCCAAACCTGTAAGAGGATAAAAAGGACCAAGGATGGAGCCTAAAGGAAAAGAAGAACCATCGAAACTAACAGTTAGATTAGGGGAAAAATATTGCCAATTTTGTAAGAAGTTGATACCGAAGGAGTTATACATTTTCCACGATAGTTTTTGTAATAATAGACCATATAGATATAGACAGAATTTAACGTGTCCAAGCTATGATAGGAGTAGTTATGTAAGAGAGAATTGGGAAAGAATTAACTTAGATTATCAAGAGTTAATTAAAATTGAAATTAAACCTAATAGAGAGAGTAGATGGGACGTGAGAAGCCCAGTAAAAGAGGGGGAAAAGTCAGATTTCGTAATGGAATTGGAATTACTGGAGAAAGTTTCGGTCGTGGACCCAAACTCCCACATGGGTGGGGGGGTGTAACATGGCTGTTACGTTGGTTGCCTACGTGCAGGCGAAGGGGCGGAGGCACGCCGACGAGCAGCGGTGCTGCGCGTCGTCGGTCGGCTACCCCGCGCTCTTGCAATTCAGACCGCTGACAATAAAGACGTTTCGACTCTCTCTCTGATCTCTAGTGAGCCTCGTTGGCTACCTTAGTTTTTGGTTGTGCTAATTGATATTTGTTCTTCAGACTTTGAAGCCCTTTTTTTATCGTAAGTAGAATATAGTTTTTTGTTAATATTACTTGGTTGTTCTTTATTTCTCATTCCCAACTGCTGATCTCCCAAATTTCCCTTCCCAATTAGTAATAATCATCCCAGATTATAAAATGCTCTTATTTATTGAAAAAGGTATTCGGGGTGGGGTTTCCCTATGTTCAAATAGATGTACAGTAAGATTCATGTATGCCTTCCCCTCAAAACATGTCAACCCAACCCTGGTTTCCATAAGATTCAAATGGAAACCAGCATTGGGTTGACACGTCCACGAAGGAATGCATACATGAATCATACTGTACAAAGGCAAAAAATATATTTTTGCAAGAGTTTCGTGAATTTTTGCGTGAAGTCAAACCTGTGCCCATAACACAAATCGCGCATTTTCTTTTAGAAATCTGAATTCGTGCACTCACATGTTTCTCTTAACATGGGCAATTGAAAAACCTTTGGAACGACCTTACACAGGTCGTTACAAGGTTATTGAAAGAACCACTGATCGTATTTTTGTAATCGATGTTGGTGGAAATCAGTAGAAAACCTTAAACCTTCGTATTATTTACCTGATATACTCAATGATACTGATGTTAATCCTAATCTTGTAAAAGTAAATGATTGTAATACTATGCATATTCAACGACCTACTCTTAAGATGTATGCTAGAAAACCAAAAAAGGGAACTTATAGTCTTGATATAAAGGTTGAATAAATTAAAAATTCGTTACATGTATTTTTATAAGATATGTGATATCTCAATACTATCTTTTATTACAAAAGTCAATGTCTCTCCAAAGAGGAGAAACGGTCATGAGACACATCGATATATAGAAATAGACCGCTAATCATGTGAAGAAAATTGAAGTCGGCTTTAGAGAGAGAAAAAAAGCCTGAGAGGGAAACCCGTCTCTTTCTAGATAAAGCTGATTGGTCGAGAGCATTTTCCATGGGTGGTGCTTGATGAAGCACAAGACTGTCCTTTGCATCGCGAATGCCCCAATATTTGTGCCTTTCAGTTTCAAAGTTTATTTGATAATAATCAGTACAGTACAATCTCGTTTATCCGAGGTAATGTGGGGAAGGGGTACCTCGGATAAGCGAAAACTCGGATAACACGGAATATATAAAAAAAACTCGAAAACTTTCATTATCTTTGGTATATTTAAAATGTTACAATGCAATTTCACCACATTAACATATGAAAGTGAAAAATTAAGGAACTTGGATTTGTTTTTCGCGTAACAAGCAAACTACTTTACGCGCATAGCATAGCGGCGTCATCGTTCGTTCGGTTCCAATTAAAAGATGAGAAAAAAATAGAGGCCTGGTGTTATGATAAAAACCCATATCTTGAAGTCTATAAAAAAAAATTATCCGTGCAGAGAGTTCAATATTTTCGATAAATGATCATTTTCCTAAAGGAGAAGATTGAAAAATGTTAACAGAGTCTTTGAAAATTATCAGAAATGATTGGTAATGACTTACATTTATTCGAATAATTGTATTATTTTTAAAAAATGAGATAGAAAAATATTTACAGTCTTCGAAGTTTTCTAGAATTGATTTCTAATGCTTGTGTGGGTGTTATGGAGTGTTAGGGGTAAATTATATAGCCAAAGGTTCCTCTGAAAAAATCATAAACACAATAACTTTGCACTTTGTGGAAATATCTTTTTTTTGCTAACTACAAATTTGGAAAAAATCTTCACCAAATCTTCTTTAGCTGTAAATAAATTAAAAAAATTTTTTTTATCCATTTTATCAGTCATTATTTTCAATTGAACTTATTTTTCTTCCATTGTTTTCTTTTTTTATATATTTTCTTAGATAATATTTATTTGTTATGTTTTTAAAATAATTTATTATAACTCATTAAGAATTATTACTCCTACTTATGTTTGAATGCTTTTCTATTTTGAATATGGCGCCACAAGTCTATTTAAATCGATTCAGTGATCGTTCGAGACACCAGACAGCGCTGTTTGTAATGTTTGAGTTTACTTTTTTACTTTTTTTTCAATGTTTAAAGTTTGTTTTTGGAGTGTTTTAATAATATTTATCGCGAGTGTTGACGGTTCTGCGGGACTTTCCCCCTCAAATATGGATTTCATCTTCCAGGAGGAAAAACAATTGCCTCCCCGATATCTTTCCGGGGATCCAGCATTTGGAATCAATTTTTTCATGTGTGTTAACTAGGTTAGATTACCCCCTACATGAGCCTTAATTTAGAAACAGTCACTTTCTGTGACAGCTTGCCCTTGCCCCTCTTTCGTTATCATCTGTCACTTTCCATCGCGTCGTCAGACCCCGAATGCTTGGTGAGTTTTCTTTATTTACCCTACAATATATTTTCGTAAATAAATATTGGTACAAGGCCGTACCGATAATCTGGGGCACCCAAAAAAATTTCTAATCTCCCTTTAACAGATGCCCTTAACAACCGTTAGTTGCTCCGAAAGTAGGCTTCTTAGGCTTATCGCCGAAGAAACGCTGCCATTTGCCGTAATTCAGCGGGCGACTAAAAATCGAATTAATTCATCATTCTCAAAATAAAATTAAATAATAATGATAAATGCCATATAAAAAACATATACAAAGAGAACCTCACCTGCATTTGCGAATTCATGTCATGCATTACACTAAGCCTAGGGATAGTAGTACTTTGTTGCTGCTGAAGGTGTTGCTGATAATGATGCTGATGTGGCAATGTTTGAGTATTCAGTCCTCGTGATAAAACTGTGTTCGGATCAATGGGTTGTACCTTCATTATATTCCTTAAAAAAATATATAAAGTTTTAAAGTGCTCTACAAAATACTGTATCAAGTTTTTAAGCTAATAGCTAAACTCATTCAAAAGCATTCTGGTAGATGCCATGTCAATTTATCGCACTTATTTTCGTGACATTATGGCATTTGGCACATGGAATATCGGTTATTGGACTTCGCAATCATTGGTAAATGTTTTTTTAATATAATTTATAGTTCTATTTAATTGATTTTGGTTTTTGAAAATGGAAATCTTAAATTAACTGCATGCGCGGAACTTGGTTTCGCATACGCTGGGTCAAATATTTCAATACTAGTGCGAAAATGGGATTTCAGTCTTGTGTGAATGTTGCGTGTTACGTACAAGTCCTCTGGAAATATTTTTATTTATAATTTTTACATTTTATTTTAAAATTGCAAACCAATGCAACCAATTCCATATCTATAAAATGAAAGACCAAGGTTTGATGACTCTAAGAAAATATTTCCTTGAGGCCACGTGTGACAGTAACCTGAGCTGTCAACGCGACACCTCGGCAATGCAACAATGAAGCAAGTCTTGAAGTGCAAATTGAATTCTTTTAAATTAATCTATAAAACTAAATTAAGCATATTTAATATATATAAATTCAACCAAAAATTATATATTGAAACCATAATTAAAGAAAGCGATTATTTATATAAAATAGCATAATTGGTAGAATGAATGAGACTAAAAGGGAACAAAAAAGTGGAAAATAGTGGAAAATATATAACTCCTTAGGTATTAATGTTTTACAAAATTTGAAATTTTTTGCCCCTATTCTAACTGTTAGTTCCGTTGTCTCTTCTTCTCTTTTAGGCTCCATCCTTGGTCCTTTCTATCCTCTTTCAGGTTTGGCTATTTCTATCTTTTTCCAACCTTGGTTCCTTTCTTATTCTGTAACCTTTAAAAAACAAAACAACAATTGATTGAGTCGGGAGTCCGAGTAATTCAGTCATTTTTAACTGTTTTCTTTTCTCATATTAGAGTGGAGTTGGAGAACTTTTGAGTAAATAAATCCTTTGGGTCAATTTGTCTTTTAGAGCCACAGCTCTTGTAGAACTTCTCTGACTCTTATGGTCCTTTTTAGCAACCTGCTCCTGTTAAACTTGCCTTACTCGTCTTCGCCTTCCTAACCACTGCCAGACCTTACAGTGGTTCAAATTCTCTAGGAGTTTCTCCTCCATTCGCACACTTCGGTACAGGTTGCGCTATTAGTATTATCCATCTGGAAAAAAAATAACTAGTTTTTTCCGTTTTGGTTGGAGTGTTTCAAGTCATGGGGTTTTTCAGTTTTAGAGTCAGAGTTTCGTATTAGAGTCTGTTGGAGTCTCTAGTTGGAGTTCATACATTTACCTTAATGTTTTGCTCTCTCTCTCTTTCTCTCTCTCTCTCTTCCTATACGGTTCTATTCCTATTTTACTTTACTTTATTCCTTAGTGTTTATTCCTCAACCTTACTTTAGGTTGGCTATATGTTCTAAATTTCTGACAATCTTTACAGTTTCTCACGTGATAAATTATTTCCGAGCAATTACCTGGCCAACCGTAATTCTCTGACCCTTTCGCGTGATCTTTACTGAATCCTAGGTTTCTTGACAGTACCTTGACCTGATTTTCTCTAGAACCCTGTCCTTTTCCATTTTTGTTAATCTTTCCAGAATTAACCTGCCCTTGGGGATCTCTTATCCGCCAATTCTCAATTAATTTCTGTTTTTCAAAAACCTGACCTACTCTGGTCTTACGCCAGTTGTCTTTTTCCCTACCAGAATTAACGTCCGATCTCCACTTGTTACCTTTGGAAATCATCATGTTTCTTAACTTTTCTGTAATCTTATTTTTCCCTAACACTTCCCGTGTTAAACCTTTATTATTTTTCTTTAACATTTCCAATTTTAACTCTATACGATTTCTATTTGCGTCCTAATTATAAATTTTCCTATTTCTTTTTCCTATTCCAAAATTAAATTTTCTCCAATTACTTGTTTTATCCATTTTGGTTACTTTTTTAACCCTTTCTTTTTCCTTGACATCTTTTTTAACGTTCCCGTTACTTTGTTCAAAATTCTGTAGCCTTTTTTCCCTGCTCTCATATCTTTTCTTGCTACGATCCTCTTTTTGAGTCATTTTACCTAAGCACTGGAATTTGTTGCTGAGTGAAATCTGGAGCGAATTCGGGATGAATTTTTTGGGATTTGATTTGGGAGTTTGGGCTCTCTCCGAAATCACTGATAGGTTTGAGGCTTGTTTCAGCCTGTATTCTCCAGACCTCACCTTCGCATTAATCCTACCATCATTTCGCGTTTTTTGACCCCCTTTAAGGTTAACCTTTCTATGGAAACTAGATTTCCTAACCTCCATATTATTTTTACTTTTCAATACTTTCGCGTTTCCCGCTACGGGTTTCTTCTGTCCCAAATCTGTCTTTTTGAAACCTTATGCCCTTTTGACACGACATTAGAATATTTCCATATAGGTTGTGGGAGGGAATCAAGATGTGACTCCATCTTATATTTTGTAAAAGGTGTGCTTGGTAACCACCAAGTCTCACAATTGTAGTCAAATGTCATTCTAAGGGCTCTTAACGCATCAGTCCCTGAAATACCTGCAGATTCTAGATCTGGAACTAACCTGACCAAAACTCTCTTGGTTTCCCTACCAACGAATAATGGGATTGAAACATGTCCTGATATCCGCATTATTTTCTCTTTGGTTACTGCTGTCAAGCTGCACGCTGTGGGTTCTGCTACCTTAATTCCTAATTTCGAGACTTTTTCTATCATTGCTTTCCGTATGTACGAATGTGTTACCCCGGTGTCAACTAACACTTGGAAAAGCTCACCCTCGAAATCAACTGTTAGATGAAACCGTGTTTCTTCCAACTTAACGCTATCCGCATTTAGAAATTCTTGCCTTTCATTTATCCGTTTATTCCCTTTCTCGGTTATACTATCTAACCCTTTATTATTAATCCGCTAAGTATCTTTTATTTCGGAATATTCTGACTGACTACTATTACTGTCAGTTTTAGCCTCACTTTCAATGAGCGAAAATGGATCATCGAATCTACCTTCGCTCGTATTTTTTCTCCTAAATCCTAATGAGATTTCTTCTCGTTCTTCGCTATCTGTACCAAATTCTTGTTTTACCGACGACCTTCTCCACCTCTCGGTTACAGAATCTACTCGCATTTCCAAATCTATATTTCGCTCCTTTACTTTCGGCGAATTCAAAACGTAATCTCGCGAAATGCCACTACCACTTTCGCTAAAATCCATAAAATCCGAATGTACTGACTGCCTACAATCTGTTTCGGTTATTCCATCTAAATCCTCAACCTTTCCGTGGTTTTCTAACCTAACCTCGAATTTTTCTTGCCTATGCCACCACACATGGTAATCGATTATGTCACTGAGCGTTTCGACCTCTTGACTCGAGAACTCACTTTCTCTATGCATAAACCCCTTGCACTTTTGCAATCACCAAAGATCCTGCAACCACACTGTATCGGTTTCTAACGACTCTAATATGCGCTCGTAATCTTCTTTCATCGTCGGCAACTGTAATCACTCTTCACGCGAGGCGTATCCGCTTCGGTTTGCTTCTTCGAATTTCCCTATAAACATGAGATATCTATTTTTCAATTTCATCCAAAGGGAGCTAACCTCTTCTCTTCGCGTCATTATTTCAGTCTGAGTTAGAGTTCTTGTTTTAATCTGTGTCGGAGTTCGAGTTCGAGTACCTGTCAAACGAGCTTCTCTATGCTCGTCAGTTTCCGTCATTTTGTTCTTCCCCTTACCGGACCTAAGAACTATTTCCCCTGACGCGATGCTCAACTAGTTACCCTACTCGCTTGATGTAATTTTAATTCGATTTTATTTGCCAACCGGTAGGCAAAATTTTCTAAATTTTATTCCGAAGTATTAATTCGACACTCAGGTATCCGAAATTTTCGTAAAAATTGACGAGGGATGTTTATTTTCGGAGATACCGCTCGGACTAGGCTATGAGTCACCCGCTTTGACCCTTCTAACGCGTCTCGCGGTCACCCTTTCGCTCGACCCGTCACTGCTTCTATTTATAAATTCACTATTTCAACCGAAATTTCTCTTTCGGCACTAAACTTTCTCTTTTCCGAATTTTTTTTCGATCGATTTTCCTTAGTTCTCACCCCTTTTTTGGGATTTTTTGTTCCCCGCACTTTCACTTTCCCCGCGGTTTTTTATTTCCTAACCAGAGACGCGCAGGAGAAACCTACACTCTTCGATTCCACTTTGTTCAATTCTACCACTAATATTTTCCTGTAAAGCAAAAACATCTAGCGAGAAATCACCCAATATCAATAAATAAATTTTTCAATATTCACAGCGGTTTTTATAGGCAAATTATATGTTTATTCCTTTTAAAACAAATTCTTTTCTTTTGTTCTTTCTCACTGGCAATTCGGGATTGTAGGTTATTTAGTTGGGCGCCAAGTATAATCTGGCATGAATATTACTAATAGGGAAGGGAAATTGGGGAAATTGCCAGTTGGGAGAGAGAAATAATAAACAAACAATTGGATATGAACAAACTATAATCTACTTAGGATTACAAAGCGTGGGCTCCAGAAGAGAGTATAGGAACGTCGTGACAGTCAGCTGTCCAGAACACGAGAGCGTGGGGTAGCCGACCGACGACTCGCAGCACCGCTGCTCGCCGGCGTGCCCCCGCCCCTACGCCTGTACGCAGGCAACCGTCGTAACAGCCATGTTACAACTTTACCCTGATCAACACATTCTTTTATGAAGTCATCATGTATTTCAGCCATCTTTCTTCTAGTTCCAGTCTCTTCTCTGAACTTCAACTGATTTTGGATTTCATTTAGACTTATATCAAAAGTTTTCAGTTTGTGACTTCCATCCATTTCAGTGGATCTTTTTGCAGATGAGTTGTCACACCAAATAGTTACTGGAAATAGAGTTCGGCCAATCATGTATCGAATTGATTTATCCAGCGATATTAATTCTTGACACAGAGTATTTAGTCACTCATGACTAAATACTCTGCTGCGCAAGTGGATGTGGTCACGCCACTTTGTGACTTCTCCATGCAATTGTTTCTCCGAATAATTTAATAACGTATCCTCTGGTGGATAACGAACCTTCACACTTACTAAAGCTTGCATTTGTATGTGCCTTAAGGAAATCCGACTTGGATGTGAATCTTATTCCCAAATGAGCAGTTCCTCTTAAATATCTGAAGACTCGTTTCACACCATCCAGTCATGTTCTGTAGGATTTAAATGTTTTCTTGAAAGATAATTTACCGCATAGGCTATATCAAGCCGTGTTATGTTGGCAAGATACGTAAGACTTCCAATGGCTTCTCTGTATGGAACTTGTTTCTTTTGATGAGCACTCTCTGAATTTTCTTCTACAACTTCAGATTTCTTATTTCGGTTCTGAACTTGTCGAGTAACCATAGGTGTGCGTTGAGCTTTACTTAGTTTCATGTCAAACTTTTCTAGTATTCTTTCAGTATATTCAGTGTGATATAATACTATCTCTTTCTCTGATCTATTCCTTTGAATTGTCATTCCCAGGAAGCTTTTGGGTTCTCCTAAATCTTTCATTTTGAAGACTCTACTCAAATGAGATTTTATATGATCCAGTTTTATTCCATTGTTACTCGCAATCAGCATATCATCAACATATACTATATATACTTGATATACGCCCCATGCGCATAGATTGAACGACATTGCTAATTCAATAAAATTATAATCTGCTCCACATTAGGTCTAGAAATAAGTTATAGGGGAAGTGAAAACAGTAATCCTCGCCTAGAAATAGTGAGACTTACGTCTGACTATGTCGCGGCGAGGACCTTTTCTACTAGCTTAGCAAATGTAGTAGAGCAGGGACACAAGGAAGCGCGGACATCGTGAAAACGTATCCTGCGCATCTTCCTCCATCCGGCTCTGCCCTCACCAGCGGCTCCCCACTCGATCCCAGAGCTTAAAAGCGCGTGCACGACAGAGAAGCGGCAGAAGGTTTGGGGCTGGAAACCAGCCCACAAATCAAGCAAAACTTAGGACGGCATACAGCTCCTAAGCCCTCTGCAGTCTGCCCGACTGGAAATCCTTCGTGGAGTCTTTTGTTTTCACTGCTACGACTGGGAACCCGTCGATAGCATTTTTGTACCACACTCCGACTGGCGAACCGTCGTGGGCTTTCCGTCGAATACTCGCACTATCGCTGATTCTCTACAAACCGATCATCGAGAGCCCTCTGTGCCACTCTCGAAGAACCAACGCTTTACGCCAAGCGACGCTCTCAGTCCGACTCATCTATTAACACCGGGCGCGTCACAACGCACTTGTATCCAACTGTCTGAGGTTAAATTAATAAATATCCATTTCTTTCTTCAACATGGTGAGTTCTTTCTATTTCAACCTATCTTCAGTCGAACCAACCCATGACACCAGGAGTTTCTAACGTCCCCCTCCACCACGAATTCACGTTTCTCCTCGGAGGTAAGGCGTTGGCTTGCCGTACCACTACATCTTCAACACACAGTGTCGCCAACGCTCACTCGATATTCCAGGGGAAAGCCAGCAAGCAAAGGCGAAATGCCAAAAGGAGCGCGGCCTATTACTCTCGTCCAGTACTAGCCGATCGTGGCTTCACCACTTATCTAATCCGACCGACATATCCAGATCGGACCCTGACGAACTGTGGGGTCACTACTGCTCTAAACTCGATGCACGTCAATCCAGAAGGAATCGCCCGCTACCAAGAATACGTAGACCCGGCCAAACACGCTCCACACTCGGACGACCCTCTCCCAGTGCCTCCATTTGCATACGCTCAAGGGACTACCGAAGAACTTACTCCAGAGGAGACAGGTAGATTCAGTCCAGCACTTTCTGAGGAGAACATCCCTGTCTCAAATTCTCCAACCCCCGATCGGGACTTCTCCCACCTGGAAGTGTTCCTCCAGGACTCCATCCGATACCACCCTCAGCACCCCATTCTCACTCCCTCTGTTCCCACTCCGGACGACATTACCATCGAAACCATCCTCCGAGACCATTGCCGAAGGCCACCTCCCCTCATCGCCCCTATCAAAGATAGTCCCCCGCCAAAAACTTCTCTCCCGAAACCTTGGACATTCCTCTGTCCTTTCCCCCCTTTTCCCCGCCAAACCCTTCACATAAACCTTCCAAGCGAGAGCCGCTAGCTCGCCTGGAAAACTTAGCCAAGGTGCGCCGACGGTTATAACTCACTATTATTTTGACTGTAATCCATGTTCTTTCTGAAGCTCTTATTAAATAATCTTAACGAATGAACCCCCTCCCAGCATTTCTCTAATTTCATCTCTCTCTCTGTCCTTCACTCAAGGGGTGGCCGGCATACCGGCCATCTCTATTCCTTCACTCCATAGAGACGAACGGCATACCGCTTCGACCCTCCATGAGCTCTCCCATCCCCTACGAAAAACTAACTAACTTCCCCTTCAATTCACTCGTCCCAAGCTACCTCCCTTGACTCTTACACATTTGCACGACAAGGGATCGTATCATACCATACATATATAATATGATTGCTACAATTCCATCTTTTCTGTATGTTAATCAACATGGATTGTGTAAGTCATTCTCAAGACCCAACTTCCGTGCTTCCTCTGAGAATTTCCTGTTCCATTTCTTTGCGCTCATTTTTAGTCCATACAATGCCTTGTTCAATTTCAATATTTTAGTCCGTTTATCTTCATATGAGATTTCTAAACCATCTGGAATTTCCATGTAGACTTCTTCATCTCGGTATCCATTTAAGAATGCAGTTTTTACATCCATTTGGCAGACGTCTAAATTTTCTTTATTTATTGTAGATATTGTTGCTCTGATAAGTAATGCTCTTCAGACAGGTGCATATGTCTCTTTCAAGTCATATACATTTTTGTCTTTACAGCCTCTGGAAACTAGCCTCGCCTTGTATTTTATAGAACCATCACTCTCCGTTTTCTTTTTGAAGAGCCATTTGGAATCAACTATTAGGTTTCTTTCCATTTAATTTAACCTTAGGTCTGTCAACTAACGTCCAAACATTTTTCTCTTCCATAGAGTTAAATTCATCATCAATTGCTTGTTTGCATAATTGTCTGACATTAGAATTTACTGCCTCTTCATATGTAGTTGGATCTTCATGCAATGAGGCTAAAAGAATATATCCTAGTACGTTTTCTCTACAGTCTCCAACTTCTGAGACATTTGCATAGTGGGCAAAACTCGTGTCCATTACTTTTTTGTCTTTACTTCTTGTTACAGGGCCATCAGGCAGATTCTTTTGAAGGCTCTCAAGCTTCTCATTGTCTCTTATCAAACTCGATTTCTTAGGTCTTCATCTTTTTCTAGGCTCAGGTTTATTTGCATCAGGCACTTCCGAATTTAAATTTTCAGAGTTTTGATAATCTATCTTCTCTTTCGATTTATCATTGTTTTCAGTGTCAGTTACTTTTCTCTTCATATCAAAATCAATACATTCCTCAGGTTCATTGTTCTTCTGAATTGGTTTATTACCTCTACCGTCTTCTTGATTTTTCTTATACACATCTTTGTATACAAGTTTCTCTGTGAATTTTACGTGTCTAGACTCTAAGAATTTTCTCGAGCTAGGATGCCATAAGATATACCCAGTGGAAGTGTGTCCTACTAGAACTGTTTTTATTGCTGCATTGCTGAATTTAGATTCAGTTTTGCTACCTCCGGACTTGTTCGAAGAATGCTGACCAAGTACATCCTTCAAGCCCTCAAGGTCCCTGAGATCATCATCTTTTATAAGACTGAGATGTCAGACAATTTTTCCATTCAGGATTCTCCGAATTGTTCGATTGACTTCTTTCATCGATGAGTTCTTTTGGATTATCCCTCCCAATCGCAGACACTGCATCGCTTGATGTATTCTCGCATTGCTCTGAACAGTCTCATTGTCAATCGCTATAAATGGCGTACACGTATAATTGTTATACAATTACACCGCTTAATGTTCCGCAGGTACCGACGTAAGCAACGCATACCACACCGCCGACGTTCTCACTCGTTCGCTTCTCTCTCACACTAGTCTCATACGCAACCATACGTATCGCTTATGTATCTCTCTCTCTCTCTAACATAACATTTATAGAATCACACACTTCACATTCACACAGACCGAATGTAGCCGCAACCATACACACACAATTACACTCAATTGTTCTTATTCACATACATACACTCTTACACACACACTATCAACAAAACACACCGTCACACTCACACCTAGTACTTAACTTAGAATTGTAATTTTATAGGACGAATATAACCTTTTGTTACTTTGTCCATAAAAATCCTGTCTTGTTATTTACTTTGCCCTTAAAATCGACCCTGGCTTGACTGAAGCGTCCGGTAGGGCAAAAAGGGAGGCTTCACCTTCCCTCCAAGAAAATCACACCGTTACACGTTATTATCATTCGGAAATTGTTAAAATGTAAAGATGTTGTTTAATCGATCTACCCGAATCAATTGGAAGTATGATTGTATGGGAAAAAAAGAGCGCGCCTAAGGCGCGCCGGTAGTCGTATATGGTTCGATCGTCGCACTTCGCGCTCCGTGAAGCCCTGCCTTATAGGACGCTTGTACCTACATGTTTTTTTTTAATTTTATTTAAATTATATATTTTTTATATATAATTTATATTTTGTAACGTCTAAAATATTATAGATTCATTTAAGGAAAATCATGAAATAACTCCTTCTTATCTTCCCTAATTTCCTCGTTTTGATTAACCCTGGTGAGAAGGTTAATTCGGGATGAGGATAGCCAACAGTTTAGCTAAAAAGACTTAAAACACAATTTCACCTTGATATAACGAATTTATTTAAACTTAAACGAGGTGAATGTTACAACAATTGACAGTGATTATAAATATTCGAGGAAAACAGACATTTGTTTAATTAGATGTTTGTCAGAGGAAAAATGTTTATAAAAAGGGAAGAGATTTGTCATACGTAAATGTTCAAACAATGAACAATGATCATAAATGTTCACAGAACAACAGACATTTGTTATAAATGTTACAAACAATAGACAATAATTATAAATGTTCAAAGAAAATCGGACATCGAATACACATTTGTCAGAGATTAAAACGTTTACAATTAATCAGGCTTCAGAGGCAAATGTTGGTTAACAAGTTAAAGGTAGTAATTACTTACAGATTGTACACAATAAGCCAAAATACGTTGACGTTTGTTTTGGAAATGAATCCACCATTCGTTAACACTTGTTACTAGGGTTTGAATTTGAATTTACTACACGTTGACACTTGTTACTAGAGTTTGAAATTGAATTTACTACACGTTGACACTTGTTACTAGAGGTTACAATACGTTGACACTTCTTACTAAACTTTGAGTTACAGTAGTTTCACAATAATGTTCCCGAGTGAGTGTGCCGAGTGACAGAAATTTAGAGTGTCGAGGGTTCGGCGCTACTATACTGACTCCCGGCGATGTTGTTACTGCACTGACTTGCTGCCGATGATGTTGCTTTTTTATATTAGCCAAGTAATGTATTTAGCCGTATGCTAAGTAATGGATGAAATGCCTAGATTGCGATGGGCGAAATGCCCATTTGGCGAAATGTCGCGGTTCGTTGCGCTTGGCTGGCTAGCTCGAGTAGTGAACGATTACACCAAGTTCACAAGTTTGCGTAATTGTGTGTTTGTTTTTCTGTATGGTCATGGACCCATGACACCTCCCCTCCTAGTGATCGAAGACGATCATCTCATGATTATATTCGATTCGTGGGCTTGTATTGAAAGTAGGAGACTTTTAGCGGTATCTCAATGATCTTCATTCGACTTGTCGACAGCTTCTCAGACTAAGGACACAATTTTGAATTTGAGATTACAATATTCGATGAGTTTTATATTAAATTATATAAATTTATTATAATAAAATTTTTGGTATTTCGAAGTATGGACTCTTGAACATGATTTTGAGTTTGAGATTACAATAAGAAATTTTGGTATTTCGAGGTATGGACTTTGAACATAATTTTAAGTTTGAGATTACAATATACAATAAAATTTTTGGTATTTCGAAGTATGGACTTTGAACATAATTTTGAGTTTGAGATTACAATATACAGTAAAATTTTTGGTATTTCCAAGTATGGACTTTTGAACATAATTTTGAGTTTGAGATTACAATATACGATGAGTTTTTTTTTTTTTTTTTAATTTAATTTTTCGAGGGATAGACTTTTGAACATAATTTTGGGATTATAATATTTGATGAATTTTATGAATGACAACATTTTTGAGTTTTTGAGGAATAAAAATGATTTTCTTACAATAAAATATAAGGTGAATTTGTGAGTTACAAAAATTTTGAATGTTCGAAGAATGAAGATGATTTTTATTGAGGTTACACAAAAATGCAAAATATATATGATGAATAGTTTGAATTCGAAGTAACAAGAATGTTTTACAATAATTATGAATTCGGAATGACATGTAAATACAAGAAAATGAGAAATTTGAATTTAAGATAACAAAAATGTTTTATAGTAATTATTATTATAGATTAATTATTAATTAATGAATGCGTCATCCTTTATCACACCTCCCCCTTGTGAAATCGAGGATGGTCATGGAATGATCATCATCGATTCTTCGTCACAATAAATAGGAAAAAAAAAGTTGCTTTGCGTCTTCTCATTTCGGGGAAGATATCATTGGGATTATAAAGTCGGAAAATCAAACGTTAATGCTGACATTTTATATGACAATGTTGAATTCCAAATAATATGAAGATACATTAAAAGGTTAAACAATGAAAATGTGACAAGAAATTTGAATTCATAGTAACAGAAGTGTTTTACAATAGTTATGAATTCGAAGTGATATAAAAATACCATGAAAATGTGATCAGAAATATGAATTTATGATAACAGGAATGTTTTACAATAGTTATGAATTATTTTTAATAACATGAAAATGTGATGAGAAATTTGAATTCATGATAACAGGAATGTTTTATAATAGTTATGAATTCGAAGTATTGTGACAATAATGAAAAACTTTGAATTCCAAATAATAGGAGTATATAGTTCAAATCAAGTGTCGAGTTCAGGGTAAAGGTGTTAATAATAAAATGTTGTAATATTTTTATTTGTCAATGAATTGACAAGAAATATCTTGATAAAATTGGTTCTTTTTAATCGTTGGCTGAGTGAATTTAGAGTGTTTGTAAATATATGTGTGACGAGTGATTACGCCTGTCTGCGTACCGCACACACACTCGTCACCATACCTCACAGTCGTCATCCCCGCTACCCACTCCCGTGTCTAGACTCTCGCTACCAAGCAACCATCCCCCTCCGAGCCTTTCATCACCAGGCAAGTTCTTTAAAACCACCTGCAAGACAATGAATGGGCAGTCTAGCTGGGCGAGACCCACCGAACAGATCGGTGAGCTCTCGCCTGGTGAAAACTCATAGCGTATTCGGTTATCTGCACTTTTCTGCTCTTGCTCCGAGTAAGAGCGTCTGCTCTGTACCGCACGGGTGTACTCTAACCTTGCTCCGCGTTAGTACGGAGCACACCTCTGACGTCATCAATCCGAAAAATTGTACAACTTTTTGATGCATGTCACGTGATCGCGTGAAAACTCCACTGCTCTGCTTTGCTATGGATTGCTCTTCAAACAAGCACTCGAGCAAGGTGTGTTTATGGCAATTTCGCGCGAGATTTAAAAATAATAATAACTCGCTGATGTGAGTACTTTGCTTCCTGAAGCAAATATGATTTTGTTTCTCATAGAAGAAGCATTAATTATTCAAATGTATTAATATTAGGTGACCTGATTAATAATGTCAGACTGTTTGAAACCAATGATTTTCTTATTTTTTAATAAAACTTAGTTATAATAATTATTAATAATATTATTATTATATTTATTATTTATAATTATTTATTATAAATGAATCATTTTGAAATAAAATATTCTTTGCGACAAAAGAAACCTTTTACATTCTTCTATTAGCTTTTAATTGAGATATTATTTGATAATTTACAGTAGAAAAATTAATTTTTGAAAACTACAATTAACCACATAACAATTTTATTTTTCAATTAAATGCATTAATTTTATAGGTCAATCATTTCGTCTGGACTTTCGTTTCTTCACTACTACTTTCGAACAAAGCAATAAACGATCCATGATTTCATTCATGGCAATTCAAATCTAGATGGAAGATTTCAAATTAGTTCAAATACAGAGCATGCGTAGTCCAATCTTGACAAATGCTCCGTCGAAAGAGACGGTGCAAATAATCTTGATCTTTTACGGAGTAGAGTACACCAGAGCGTATACTCGAATACGTTTTTCACTCTGCACCAGAGTAGAAGTTTTATTTCGAATACGCACGATGCACTACTTTGGAGCAGAGCAGGTATAAACGAATACAACTTTTGCTCTGCACCAGCGCAGTGTTGTCAAACCGAACGCGAAAAACGAACCTTTCCGGGGCAGAGTAGTCAAATCGAACATTCGACTCTAGTTCGGAGAACTCTCGGAGTCTCCGGTGCAGATAACCGAATACGCTATCAGATGCCGCTTTACCTACCTACAGGCGCAACTGTGGTAGTCAAAGCATCAGCCAATTACAAGGCATAGGAGCGCCTATCCTTGTCATTGACGACTTACTCTCTCTCTCTCTCTCATGACCGTCTTCCCGTATATCCTTTCTACCACACTCTTTCTTATCCTTTCTTTCGCTCACGCTACAAAGGAATCGTCAATGAACAGGCGCGCCTGACATTGCCAATTCTAAGCTGGAGAGAATTACATTTCACAGGCGCAATTGTAAATGTAATTTCGCGCATTCTTTCATGCTCTAAAATTCTTTCTTCAAATTTATTTAAAGGTGTATAATTTTCACAACCCATAGGCGCATTTATGGTTGTTAAAATTTAACTTAAATATCGATGAATAGGCGCGCCTAACATCAATATCTATCACCAATAAATGAAAAGTCTAATGATAAAATAACAATAAATAGGAGCATCTAATATTGTTATTTTTCGCCGTCTCTCGTCTCTTTTCTAGTACTACCGCTATTCCGACTGAAACTAACTCCTTTTCCGCAAAAGACCGAAACGACAGAACAGAAGGGAATTAATTTACACTTAACAGGAGCGCCTGTAAGTGAAAAATTAAGCCGGCAGATAACATTTCATAGGAGCGTCTATAAATGCTTATCTATAAAATACTGAAAACTAGACAACCGATCTTTGCAATCTATCTTCCTGTAAATCCGCTCTTCTTCCCACCGCACCGTACCGTCCCGTAGAAGTGGGGACCAAAAGGTCGATATAATTGTAATTCGTCTCTTCGACAATTTATTAAATGTATTTCCGAATTCCAAGATTCTGTCAAATGTTGATACGAAGTAATTATGTTTCTAGGACGAATAATCTAACCTCACCGACTTTCCGTCTCCGTTCACATCTAAAACGCAACACCGGACACATTCTCAAAGCACTAAATTCACACACTCACAAAACACACACATTTGATATCTTGTTTCCGCGTTACACTTTACACTTACACTTAAAATTGCATTATTAGATCACACACAAACACCTACACACACATACACATTCACCGTCACTCACACAAGTTTAGAGATGTAGATTAATAGGAAATAATTATTTTGTTATAATTTTCAGTAAAACTTATTTGTTCGATTTTTCTTTAATTATCCTTAAAACCTAACCCTGGTTCGACTGAAGCGTCCGATAGGATAATTAAAATATCAAGTTCCGAAACTAGAAAAAAGCAGAACGTTACATATGTATATATATCAAGACCATATTTTCAAAAACATAGGATATAAAAAAAAATCTTTAGTCAAAAAAATATATATATATTTTATATATATATATATATATATATATTTTAAATCATAAGCTAAGATTATTTCAAAAATATAGATATTCAAAGTAAATATTTAAAAAAAAATAAAATATTATTTTTTTTTATGTATTTTTGATATTATGTATATTATGAAATTATTCAATTGATGAGAGGATTTATTACTAAGGCATTTTTGATTAAAAAGGTTTATGAGTTTAAAAGGATTAAATACCTTAATAATTAAAAGGTTTAGGAACAAAAATAGAAATGAGGATTGTTGTGCCAGCGAAAAAATTTTTGATAATAAGCGATATTGTTTTTGCAAAGGATAATTGTGCCACCAAAACTAATATAATGGTGTGGAATAAGTGAGTAAAAGGATCTGTTAGGTCATTAGTTGTAAGCCATATTGCTTTACCTTAAAAAAGGTTAGTTTTTCTTTTTATGCATGTTATAGAGAGGAATAACTATGCCTTAGTTAGTTTCAAATTACAAGGTATTTTGAATATAAATTGCAATATAATTTTCAAATTAAAAAAAATAAAGGAGATATTTTGTATACTTTTTTATAAAGCGAGGGAATTATTTCT
Source organism: Synergus gifuensis (assembly GCA_904066015.1). Lineage (NCBI taxonomy): Eukaryota > Metazoa > Arthropoda > Insecta > Hymenoptera > Cynipidae > Synergus > Synergus gifuensis. The sequence goes on from CAJFCO010018281.1 coordinate 23,602, forward strand.
ATATCGTGAATTTAAAAAAAAAAAAAAAAAAAAAAAAAAAATTGTTAGTGGTAAGCTCGTAAACTTAGATTAAGGTGTAAATGTTAGTGTTTCTTCCAATTCTATTTCTTCCCCATGCAATAATCTTCTATGAAAGTTTAATAATTTTGCTTCTATCCTCATGTTGGCCATTGTAGATCTTGGTATCTATAACAGAGGATACTGAATTAGACTCTATTCAAAACAATAATATGGTGAGAAAAAAAAGGGGAATGGTCATAATCCATAATGCAACTATAGTTTGATTGTTAAATATTCTTCTATTTATTTACCTGTAAACGAGGGGATTTTCTTCCTTTTGTATTCTAGAGATTTTTAATCTATTGATATGAACTATTTTGGGTTTGTTTTTTATATTTATTTTAACATTCCCTTTTCCTATTATTCCTAGGACTTCGTGGGGTCCTGAGTATTGATTAGCAAGTTTCTTTATTTTCCCTCCTTCTAATAAAAATACATAATCTCCTATTTTAAAATTTTGTGGATTGATTTTTTTATCATAGTAAAATTTTGATTTTTCTTTAGCAAGGATTAAATTTTGTCTGGCTGCGTTGCGCATTTCGTATAGGCGTGTAATTAGTTTTGTTAAGTATTGGTCATAGGTCTCTAATTTTTCGTGTTCTAAGGGGGGTTCAATTGAAGGAAGGCGTGCTAGTTTTCCAAAAACTAATTCATACGGTGTGCACTTAGTGCCTTCATGGGTGCTTGTGTTATAAGAAAATGTGGCTAACTCTAGCCAGTCGTCGCATTCTTCGTTTTTCTAACAAATTGTTTTAAATATTCGGCTAACACGTGGTGTGATCTTTCGAGAGATCCATTTGATTGGGGGTGGAAAGCTGTAGTTTTAAATTGCCTAATTCGGAATCTTTTTGCTAATCTTTTCATTAAATTGCTTAAGAAATCGGTGCCTTGGTCAGTTAAAACTGCCTTTGGTGATCCAAATATGCAAATTAACTTTTTTACAAATGCATCTGCTATCGTACTCGCTTGATGATTCGGAAGTGCTATAGCCAAAGAATATTTGGTAAAATTATCTTGAATTGTAAGTATATATTCATTGCTTAGCTTAGTTACTGGAAGGGGCCCTACAATATCCATTGCTATTTTTTCAAAAGCCGTACCTGGTGTGTCTGCGATAATCATTGGGTTCTTAGTTTTAACACATACAAGTTTTTTAAGTTGGCATTGCAGACATACTTGAATATATTTTTGGATATCTGTTTTCATATTTTCCCAAAAGAAATGTTGACGGATCCTGTTATAAGTTTTAGTTACTCCTTTATGTCCTCCTATCGCAGATGAGTGAGCTTCTTCTATTACTTCGATTCGTTGTTCCTTAGTGGGGTATTTTATGATACCATGACATATTATTATTTTTGTATTTGAGTCCGCGAATGTGGTACTTAGAATGTCTAAAATTTGTTCCCAAGGTATATGATTAATTTCGGCTGTTCTGGTAATGCTGATTGACCTTATTTTTAAACCATTAACGCCGAGAACTGCAGAAAAGTTAGGTAAACTTTGACAAAACAGGAAAGGTAGTAAAAGTCGACTTACATAGTCGAGCCAACATGGTTTTATGTTTTCGGGGTTGCTCTACACGATGCCGCCCATATTTTTGCATTCTGACCAGTAGGAAATCCAATATGGCGTTGTTTTTGAGAAAAAACAGGAAAAAATCGAAGACAAAAAAATTTTGAGGCTAAATTTCGTATCGAGAACATTTTTTCCAATTGACGCAAACATGCACAAAGGTGCATAAACATGTCAAACTTTAAAAACATGGTAATTGAATATTAAAAAATTCAACATGGCTACACAATATGGCGGTTTTTTTCGAAAATTTTTTTTTCTTTTTTGCCCCTAATGGATTATGGCAAACTGATGTATGACTCGAACAACATATATGTCCTTTCATAGTTTTTTGGGTCGCTGATTACGAATCCGGCTTCAGATTTGCAAAATTTATGCTTTTTAACTTATTGCTATTAACAATTTTTTGTTAAATTCACTATTTTGCAATATGCATGTGCTTTTCGTAGTCTTTCAGGTCGCTAATTACAAATCCGTCGTTAATTTTGCAAAATTTATGTTTTTAAACAATTTTTTATAAACAATTATTGCAAAAATGAGTTTTGAGCAATGTGTATGTGCTTTTCATGGTTTTTCGGGTCGCTGATTACGAATCCGGCGTTGAATTTGCGAAATTTCTTTTTTTTACCATTCTTCATCAATAATTTTTTTCCAAAATTGAGTTTTTTGCAAAAAAAAACTCACTCTAGTCTGACTTTGAATCTGCAAAATCCTTTACGACGAACAATTTTTGTGAATAAATTACTGCAAAATCAAATTTTTTCGAAAGGTTCCACTTTTCTGTTGCCGTGCAAAGACATAATTAGAGAGGGAGCAGTAAGGGAACCAATGCGGTTCCGCGGAAGTAGTGGGGAAGTCAGAGAGGTCGCTTGAAGCGTCGCATTATCACTTTTCGATAACGTGCCACTAGCGTCATATCATTTGTGTTGTAGCGGAAAACATGTCAAAACGTAAAAGGCTGGAATTGAACACTGAATCTGGCGTAGAGTCAGACGAAGATATTTTGGGTGATGATTCATCTGATGAAATGGTTCGGATTCCAAATCCGGATAATTCTGGTGATGATTCGAATTCGGAAAATGTAATTGATAATTTATCTGATGATAAATGGCTGCCTCAAATGGCATACGAAAAAGTGTTACAGAATTATACTGAAAGTCAAACCAAATTGGAAAATGATCATCAGTATGACTGGGTTGATGGGGAGAGAGTTTGTAAGAGCGATATTCAAGACGAAATATTGTTATCCGGTGCGCAAAAAAAGAAGATCATTGAAAGTACACCAGTTGAACTCTTTGAATGTTTTTTTTTCTGATGATATAAAGCAGTACATTATTGAATCATCAGCAGAAAATGGTTTGAACATTACAACTTCTGATTTGAACGTGTTCCTAGGAATCATTATATTTTCTTCATTCAACAAAAGAAAATCTCAACGAGATTATTGGTCAACTGATCCTTATTTGTCGTCCACCATCATTTCATCAGCCATGACAAGAGACAAATTCGAAGAAATCAAATCGAAAATGAAATATTCAAAAAAAGCAGATAATAACCCAAATGACAAAGGGTGGCGAGTTAGAGTGTTGATTGATTTGTTCCAGAAAAACATTTTTCAGTTTGGTTACTTTCAAACTGCATTGTCTATAGACGAAATGATGGTGAAGTCTTATGCGAGAACAAGTACGAAGCAGTTCATCAAAGGGAGGCCGATCAGGTTTGGGATGAAACTATGGGGAATGTGTACTTCCAATGGGTATCTTCTCGCGTGGGATCTATATTGTGGAAACAACAGTAACGTAGGAGATAATGTCTTGTCGAAATGTGCATTAGGCTCAAGAGTGGTGATGAATTTACTGCAAAACCTTCTCTGCACCACGATGGTGCAGAGAAGAAAAAAAGAAAGACCAAAGAAACCACGGATAGCACATACACATTGCAAAAAACTCAATTTTGCAAAAAAATTATTGATGAAGAATGGTAAGAAAAAGAAATTTCGCAAATTCAACACCGGATTCGTAATCAGCGACCCGAAAAACCATGAAAAGCACATACACATTGCTGAAAACTCATTTTTGCAATAAATGTTTATAAAAAATTGTTTAAAAACATAAATTTTGCAAAATTAACGGCGAATTTGTAATCAGCGACCTGAAATACTACGAAAAGAACATGCATATTGCAAAATAGTGAATTTAACAAAAAATTGTTAATAACAATAAGTTAAAAAGCATAAATTTTGCAAGTCTGAAGCCGGATTCGTAATCAGCGAACCAAAAAACTATGAAAAGGACATACATATTGTTCGTGTCATACATCAGTTTGCCATAATCCACTAGGGGCAAAAATGACAAAAAATTTACGAAAAAAACCGCCATATTGGGTAGCCGTGTTGAATTTTTTAATGTTCAAGTACCATGTTTTTAAAGTTTGAAATCTTTATGCACCTTTGTGCATGTTTGCGTCAATTCGAAAAAATGTTCTCGATACGAAATTCAGCCTCAAAATTTTTTCGTCTTCGATTTTTTCCTGTTTTTTTCTCAAAGACAACGCCATATTGGATTTTCTATTGGTCAGAATGCAAAAATATGAGCGGCAACGTGTAGAGCAACCCCGAAAACATAAAGTCATGTTGGCTGGACTATGTAAGTCGACTTTTACTACCTTTCCTGTTTTGTCAAAGTTTACCTAACTTTTCTGCAGTTCTCGGCGTTAATGGGTTAATTCATTTGCTAGTGAATGTAGGGAATATATTGAGAGTTTTATACTTTCTAAGGTTTCAGTTAAATTTTCCCCTTCGATAGGTAGGGCTATATGATATTGCTGACCTCTTTTAACATGTTTTACTATTCCCTTTTTGAGATTTCCAAATGTAGGTAGTTTATCTCTTTTGGCTAAAGCTCTGGATCCGTTATCTCATGGTTTTTCTTCGATGGAAAGGAAGTATGTGTAATTATCTTTTCTCATTGGTAATTGATCTCTGCAGTTTATTATATTGGGTCCCATATTTTTCCATCCAGAGGGTTGGTTGAGTGGGGGAGGGGGTTCAGGGGGATTGCTTCTGAAGGGGTCTTGTTGTTAGGTGAATTTATTTCATCATTTAAAGGACTAGATTCATTTTCTTCGGAATTTTCGTTTTCACTGCTAGAATATTAGATTTCAGTTTCTCTTTCCTTTACTTTGTTCCTTATTTTAGTTAATTTTTTCTTTCTATGAATACCTGGAGGATGATAATCTATATCTTTAGGGTCTTCGAAGCTTTCTGAGATTTCACTTGAGTCTGAGATTTCGTTTGTGATTTTCCTTGAGATTTTTTGTTTCCCTGATAATACACATTCGGGATCTGATAATACCTCAACATTTTCTCGTTGATTTTCTTCAATTATTTTCCTTGGCCTGCCGCGTTTTCTTTTTATTAAATTTGTACGATCTTCAAATTTTTCTAAGATTTCACTTGTGTCTGAGATTTCATTTATGATTTTCTTTGAGTTTTTGCTCGTTTCTGGGATTTCATCTATAATTTTCTTTGAAATTTCGTCTATAATTGAGTTTTTCCCCCTTTTTGTTAATATATATTCTGAATCTGATAATATTTCAACGTTTTCTTGTTAATTTTCTTCAATTATCTTCTTTGGCCTACCTCGTTTTCTTTTTATTAGATTAGATTTTACGGGAAATTTTCTTGATTTACTTAGACATTTTACCTTGGGTTTTGCGGATGCAGTTTTGATATGAGTTTGATCCTCTATTATATTTTTTAGTTGTCCTCGGATTTTAAGAGCATTCCATCCTAATACTGTTTCTTTTTCAATATATTCATAATTTATTTCTTCGCTGCAATGTAGATTGATTGCTTCTTCGATAGGGTTGCGCTATAATGCGTCAGCGTTTGCATTTGTTTTTCCTGCTTTATATATAACATTAAAATCATATTCCGCTAGTATTAATCTCCACCTTGTAACACGTGAACAAGGATCTTTTGAGTTTTGAAACCACACCAGTGGTTTATGGTCCGTGACCAATGTAAATTTTCGTCCATATAAATAAGATCGAAAATGTTGTACACAGTAAATGATGGCCAGTGCATTTTTATCGTAAGTGTCATATTTTTTTTCATTATCGTTCAAAGTTCTAGATTTGTAAGTTATTGGTCGGTCTTTCCCTATTATACCTTGTGATAAGATTCCCCCTATTGCGTATCCAGAGGCGTCAGTGGTAAGGATAAATGGTTTAGAGAAGTCAGGTTTGTGTAATACTGGTTCTTCGCATAATTTATTTTTAAATTTTTCGAATGCTTCTTGCTGGATCTCTGTCCACAGAAAAGGGATGTCCTTTTTTAGTAATTTGGTTATTGGAAACGTGATTTTCGAAAAACTTTCAATAAATCTTCTCTAATATCCTGCTAGTCCTAAGAATCGTTTAATATTTTTGACGTTTTTGGGGACTGGGAAGTTTTTGACCGCTGTAAGTTTTTTCGGATCTGGACGCACTTCGTCTTTATCTATTGTGTTCTAAGTAGCTTACTTCTGGCCGTAGGAATTCAAATTTATCTGGTTGTAATTTTAAATTTGCGACATTTAAACGATCCATCAATTTACAAAATTTTTCTTCATGTTCCTCTAAAGTATTATCATAGATGACTATGTCATCCAAGTAAACAAATAATTCAGTTCCCTGTAATCCACTGAGGACTAGGACCATCAACCTTTGAAAGGTTGCAGGGGCGCTTTTTAATCCGAAAAGCATTCGGTCGAATTCGTAATGACCATGAGGAGTAGAGAAGGTTGTTTTGTGTGAATCTTGCGGATTCATTTCAATTTGATGGAATCCTGAAACCAAATCAAACATAGAAAAATATTGTGCGCCTCCTAATTGATCTAAAATTTCACTTATATTTGGGAGGGGGTAGGAATCACCGATGGTTTTTTCGTTTATCTTTCTGAAGTCCAATACCACTCTCCACTTTCTATTCCCGTGGGAATCTAATTTCTTAGGGACTATCCATACTGGAGTGTTGTATGGGGATTGAGAAGATTTCACTATTCCATTTTGTAATAGGTCATTGACTTGTCGCGTTACCTCTTCTTTATGTATTGGAGGGAATCTATATTGTCGAAATGTGATGGGCTCATCATCTGTTGGTTTAATTGAATGTTGTGATACATTAGTTGCCCCTAGATATTCTCCCGGAATGTGAAATTGCTCTTTATATTTAGTGATTAATTGAATTACATGCTCTGTTTCTTCCTTATTTAAGTGATCCAATCGAAGGAATTTCTTTAATTCTTCTACTCTTTCATTTCCTTGGACGTTATAAATTTTATTCGACATTTTTGGATTTTTATTACTTTGAGTAAAACATTCCTTTAATAATAAGTCAATAGGATCAACGTCGTGATTTATTTTCATCGAAGTGAAATCTTTGTGGGTTAAATCTGGGGTTTTTTCTTCAAAGTCTTGTAATTCTATTCTTGGAATTGGGATGTTCATAGATTGTGAGTTGCTACTTTAAGGTAAGCTCGTCCTTCATGGTTGCTGACTACTGCGTCACCTATAAATATACCGTCTCCTATATTCAATCGAGGAATGTATCCTATCTTTTTATCTTTGTTGATAACATGAATATAAATGTTCGAAATTGATCTACTAGGTGGTGTAGTAAAATCTTGGCTTTCAAATGGATAATTGTGCCCGTTTATTTTTATTTGTTTAGTTTCGTAATCTATTGTTACATTGTTTTTCTGGAAAAATTCTGTCCCCAAAACACCGTGATGTTCTATTGGTACTTCATCCGGTATTATATTAAAAATGGTAGGAATTCCGAAAACATTAATCAAAATATGCCCTAATGTGAATACAGGGTGTTCATTTATTCCTGTCAGTCGCAGTCGTTCATCTTCGTTTATAATTAAATCCGATCCAATTGTTCCTGTTTTAAGTAGATTTGATCCTGCCCCTGTATCGATCATTATTGAAACGGGGTGTTTTAGCTCTATGGTTGTTAATTTTATATAAGGGATTGGGCTGTTTACACTCAGATTTACTTTTTCAGTTTTATAAAATATTTCGGATGTATTCTATTCTATTACTCCCGCTGGCCATCCGTCTGAACAGGAGCTTGGGAGTTTCCCTGATTTTCTGTTTGCCTTGGTACTTGAGCGTTACTGTAGATTCTCTTTCGGCAATCCTTGGTTATATGACCCGGGTTTTTGCAGTAGTTACATATAACGTTTCTCATCAAATTGTTCCCTGAAGACGTATTGTTGTCTCTTGTTGCGTTGTCGTTCATTAATAGTCCTTGATAAGAGTTCCTAAAGTTTCTATTTTCAGGTACTTGTTGATGAGCATTTTGGCCGAAATTCCCGAAATTTCTATTTTCGCGTGGTTGTTGATAAGAATTGCGGTTGTAATTACCAAAATTTCTATTTTCGGGTCGTTGTTGATAGGAATTGCTGTTGTAATTATCAAAATTTCTATTTTCGGGTCGTTGTTGATAGGAATTGCAGCTGTAATTGCCAAAATTTCTATTTTCGTGTGGTTGTTGTTGATAATAATTTTGTCCATAGTTTCTACGTGGGTAAAAATTTTGACTAAATCTTTGATTTTGGTGAGAATCTTGACTGTAGTTCCTATTTGGGGGTAGCTCTTGGTATTGGCTTGGTCCAAAATTTCTATTTGAGTTTTGGAAAAAATTTTCATTTAGTAATTTATTTTGAATTGGATTCCGTTGTTCGAATTCAGTACCATAGGGGCGAAACCTTTGTGGTGTTTGGCTACTTATGTTGTAACAAGTGAAGGCGGTGTGTCCCCTTTTTCCGCAATATTGACAGGTTATTGGTTCTTCCTGTGCAAAATGGATTTTGTGGGTTTTTGCGAATTCCCTAGAATTTTTAGGCTCAACTTCCCTTTGAAGATTAGTGTTTCTTTTTCTTAATTCGTTTCTTGCTGCTAATTTTTGTTCCGCATCTAAAGCTTTATTAGTTATTTCTTTAAAGCTATTTGATCCTGTTATTCTTAATTCTAACTCTGGTCGTAATCCTCTTATGAAGCAGTCTATCATGTTGAGTTCTAGATTATTTTTGAAAACGATCTTCCTGATTCTTATTGTTTAATTTATGAACATCTAAGATTTTATCTGCTAATTCTAACACACTATTTGCGTATAACAATACGTTTTCGTATTCCCACATATATATTCCCCCTAGTTCTCCCTGTAATTGATAGACAGACTTGGAAGGCGCGTATACCCTTTTTAATCTTTCTAATAATTCGTCTAGCTTACTATATTTATACCCATGAATGCTTTTTCTTGCTTCTCCAGTAATTTTGCTCCTTAGCATTTTCACCAGGTTTTCTTCGATAGTAGGATTTCTGGGAAGCATTTCCCTTGCTTCGTCACATCCATCTATAAATATTGTGAGAGGGATGTTTTTGCCGTCAAATATCGGTACAATTTCTAGGGCATCTCGGAGGAATACCTGCTTATTATTGGAGATAGCCATTGCAAATTGATTCTGAATTTTGGTTGGTTAATTTTGTGAATTAATGTTGGGCTTCCGTTTAGAGGATAGATTAGAGGTGCTTGGATTATTATAGGGTGGATCTACTAAATGATCGAGCTGATGGTTCCCGGTTTCGTTTTCGTTTCCCGTCCGATTTTGTATTTGTGAATTTTCCGAAGATTCTTCGGTCGAACTGTCTGAGATACTTGTGCCCGAGTTGTTTAACGTAGTTGAATGCGATATGTTTAAGTTTGACACGTCTTCATTAATTGTAGAATCAAGATCAAGGAAATTTTGTGAACTTTTTACCGGACTATGATCTACCCTAGGTTTTAGGGGTAGCAATTGATTTTCTTCGTAGAGGTAGGTATTTCTGATTTATTTTTATCTCTTCTGAGAGGGTAGGGATGTCTTTCGCTTTAGAACGGGTGGTTCTTGAGGTTGCGGCGTTTTCTGAATTAGACATTACACATTTCAAAATATAGTTTTATGGAAACAAAAGGAAAATTTTGTTTTTAGGAAATTTTTCAAACAATTCCAAGGGTTTTGAAAAAAATTTATAAAAATAAAAATTTATAATAAGGAACTTCGATAATTTTAAGGAAAATGTTATTTCAAGAATAAATTTTTAAAACAGGTATCAAGATATCTCAAGGGTTTTCAGGATGTCAATCATAAAAATTTCATAAAATAGGGGACATACAATAAAATATAAGATATTATTTTCGTTTCTGCCTGATCAATTGTAAACTGACATTTGAAATTCCCTCTCCTTTGAATCTGTTGGCTTATAGTTTTCCCGGCCGATGCACCAAAAACAAAGAAGGGAGTTGTGTAACGTCTAAAATATTATAGATTCATTTAAGGAAAATCATGAAATAACTCCTTCTTATCTTCCCTAATTTCCTCGTTTTGATTAACCCTGGTGACAAGGTTAATTCGGGATGAGGATAGCCAACAGTTTATCTAAGAAGTATTAAAACACAGAATTTGACCTTGATATAACGAATTTATTTAAACTTAAACGAGGTGAATGTTACAACAATTGATAATGATTATAAATATTCGAGGAAAACAAGCATTTGTTTAATTAGATGTTTGTCAGAGGAAAAATGTTTAAAAAAAGGGGAGAGATTTGTCATACGTAAATGTTCAAACAATGAACAATGATCATAAATGTTCACAGAACAACAGACATTTGTTATAAATGTTACAAACAATAGACAATAATTATAAATGTTCAAAGAAAATCGGACATCGAATACACATTTGTCAGAGATTAAAACGTTTACAATTAATCAGGTTTCAGAGGCAAATGTTGGTTAACAAGTTAAAGGTAGTAATTACTTACAGATTGTACACAATAAACCAAAATACGTTGACGTTTGTTTTGGAAATAAATCCACCATTCGTTAACACTTGTTAATAGGGCTCGAATTTGAATTTACTACACGTTGACACTTGTTACTAGAGTTCGAAATTGAATTTACTACACGTTGACACTTGTTACTAGAGTTTACAATACGTTGACACTTTTTACTAAACTTTGAGATACAGTAGTTTCACAATAATGTTCCCGAGTGAGTGTGCCGAGTGACAGAAATTTAGAGTGTCGAGGGTTCCGCGCTACTGTACTGACTCCCGGCAATGTTGTTACTGCACTGACTTGCTCCCGATGATGTTGCTTTTTTATATTAGTCAAATAACGTATTTAGCCGTATGCGAAGTAATGGATGAAATGCCTAGATTGCGATGGGCAAAATGCCCATTTGGCGAGATGTCGCGGTTCGTTGCGCTCGGCTGGCTAGCTCGAGTAGTGAACGATTACACCAAGTTCACAAGTTTGCGTAATTGTGTGTTTGTTTTTCTGTATGGTCATGGACCCATGACAATTTTTATATTTTAGTTTATTTTTTTATATTTATCATTTATATTTTTGTATATTTTTTTAAATTTAATTGAATTAAATTTAAATTAAATTAAATTATAGCTTTGAATGCAAAAGTTAACTAATTTACTTAAGGTTATATCGACCTTAAGGAGAACATTCTCATCACGGCACCCGCGCTTCGCGTTCAGCTTTGTTTAACAATATTTTTCATGATTAAAACGAAAACTATTCATCCTATTGAAAAATGGCCAAAGGAGTACTTGTAGATCTTTTTAATACCAATATTATGTTCCTCATCATTTTCTCTGCATCTCACGTTATTTGGCTGAAAATTTGAATTTTCGATTTCGTAAGGAAATTCAAAAAGTTGTTATGCCTATTCTATAAGGCGCTCAAAAAGAAACATTTTTCTTCTTTAGACTTTCTTTCATATCGTGCGTTTTTTGGCTTCTAATTTAAGTTTTCTTTCATTTTTTTGTATTTTCATAATGTTATAGGTCTTTCAATTTTTTTTTATCCAAAAAAGTCATTAATATAATACCTTCTCTGATGAGAATGTAAAAATAATTAACACATGTAAATGTCTGTATCGTTTGTAACGGTATGGCATACCGTTGCTCGTACATCCTGCATATATAACCACAGTTATATATGCAAGCAAGATGGTTTCTTGAGGGGCTAAAAGACGGGCGTTCGATCTCGTCTGTCACTCGTCTACGAGTCGTTCACAGCATAGCTGAACATAGTCCTAGCACTTTGAAGCGACTCATTTTTTGCTGCCTAGCAATAGCCAGAAATCCAGAGCCATCAGCACGGAGTCCGTTTCGCATCCAGACCTGACGTCACTACCAGCAGCCGATTTCACCGCAGCCTCTTTGAGCACCACCTCCAGGACCGACTTATGGAGCCAAGCAGAGCTGCAAGTTCTGTCATCGCCTCGAGTTATCAAAGTAGTATACTCCAGGAAACCTTGTACACTGCAGCAGACTAAGGTTCTCCTCTCTTTACGAATTTTTGACGTCGGCCATTTTGTAATTGTGACGTTAAGTTCTTGAGTACGCTGCACCAGGCTGCGGGAACTTAACGCATATCTTCGTCATTTCTCGCGTTGTAAAGGGTTGAGTAATTCATTATAATCGGTACTTAGGTCAAAGTTGCTGTGCACGCTGTACCAGGCTGCAGTGACTTGGAAGGGTTGAGAACGAACCGCGTGTTATAACTTTGAGAGTGGTAAAATTACTAGGTAACTTCTCCTCAAGCGGTAATTTGACCGAAAATTAACCAAAACGTTTAAATCTAGTTTAAAACGGCGCGCGACAGTAGATTTTATTAAATATGAATTTTTTTAGATGCAATTACGCTCGGTTTATTTAAAATTAGAGCATTTGTTCGATATTCACGCGATTCGTGATGTTTATGAATAACTTACGCAATTTGTGATATTTTGTTAGCTTGCGAGACTCTCTCTTCTAAAGTGGAACAGACTTGTAAAATGCTGGGCAGTTAGATTTTCGTAGAGAGTAAAGGTTTTTTAACCACTATCATGTACGCTCAGCTAGGGCCAAGAGAGGGCTTTTCTTAGGTTCGCGCTGCGAATTGTTTGTTCTCGTTTTTTTGAGATTGAATTCGGTCTTTGGTTATTTTTGAACATTTGTATTTTAATTTTGCGAGATATTTATCGTTTTCTCGGTTTGCGAAGAATTTATCTTGGATTATATCGAGTCTGTGCAAACAACAAACCTAGTATTATGTCGAGCCTTTCCTCATCCGTGAGGCGATATTATCTCTACGTTTTTTACACATGGTTTGAATAAATTCTCGTTTTTTTTTGTTAAATAAATTGCGTATTTACTTGCCTCCCTCAGGAAACGTTCCACTCTCTCGATTCTAGCCTACGAGAGGGCATATGGTCTTAACATTCTGAGATAAGTTTCAACGAATCAGTTTTGCTTAGTCTAGACCAATACATAGAATCGTTACACGTTTTGGTGATCTACGTCAACTTTTTATAACGTAAGCATAACAAAGAATTTTTTCTTTATTTTCACAAATAAATTTTCATGTTGAAATTAAGATACAGTAAATAATTCTACAAATTTTACAATAGAAACTTTATTAAACCTTAGACTTTTTTTAAAAACTTTATTTAAACTTTATTTAAACTTTATTTTACACTTTTTAGCTTTACATAAAGATTGAAATAGAATTTCAAAAATTATACTCTATTTTTTTAGTAAACATTGTAACGTGGTGGATTTTCACCACATTATTGATCCGCTTCCCAGATTGATTTATCTAATCGGGAACTAAAACAGAACAGCCAGTAGGAACTCTATTAGATATAAGTGTATGAATGTTAGTGTGGATGTATGAGAGTTGAATCAAATTGAGAATAGAATTAATTAGATTTAAGTATGATCATACCATAGCCGTATTTTGTTTTGTATTTGCCGCCTGCCTCACTTCCGAAGAACACAAATCTAAGATATTTTCAACTATTTATATGTTTTCACAGAGTTACTAGCCGTCTGAGATGCGTCAGTCATCTATGCATTTTATCGTTTTCATCCTCCAAAACTGCAAGTGAACGCAGTTAAACATACGTAAAACTTACATTGTTGACGACCTGTCGAAACACATGTACGCAACCATCAGGGTTAGCGCTAGTTCCGATTTCAGGCAGTAGAGAGCAGCAGCTCTCGGACATACGTTCTTACGCAACTGCAACTGCGCGCTCAGACGGACAGCTCCAAGAACACTCAGTTCTGTGCTGGCTGTTCAGAAGTGAAGTAACAGAAATGAAGTGATAGAAGTGACAGAAGTGAAGTGACAGTTTTTCAGTGAGAAGAAATAGAATTAAGCCATTCCAGACTTCCGCCAGGAATACTAGCTAATGATTTCATTTGGGTCTTCGGAAAGTAAGGTAGGCGTATGCAATTCACGTTTTCTCCCGCTTAACTTTTGTTTGTTTCGAGTTCGTCAAGATTTTGGAGAGTTACGTAACATGTTCTGACAACGCCCATGCATGGCATAAGGGCAGATTTGCTTCGTAATTTGGAGTGTTGAGATAGTGTTTTGAGAGTATTAGATAAATTTTTTTAAGCTTTACATCGATCGATGTGTAGAATTAGGAATATTTGAGTAATAATTCGGAGTTGAACTTCGTGATTGCGTAACGACGTGCCTCACCTATACGAGGTATAGCGCCGTCTCTCTCTTCTGCTAGAGTTCTTTCTTTCTCTCGTCGCTTATTGAGTTATTTGAGAATTCTGATTATTTAGTTAAATCTTTTGTTGATTGATTCAGCTATATGATTTTTTTTGTAAATCGAAATTCTAACATAAAAGTTGCGTAACATGAGTTACACACCAACGTAAAGATGTGACGTCATGATTGACGTAATCACATATAGCGTATTCGGTTATCTGCACCGGAGTACTCCGAGAGTGCTCCGAACCAGAGTCGAATGTTCGATTTGACTACTCTGCCCCGGAGAGGTTCGTTTTTCGCGTTCGGTTTGACAACACTGCGCTGGTGCAGAGCAAAAGTTGTATTCGTTTACACCTGCTCTGCTCCAAAGTAGTGCATCGTGCGTATTCGAAATAAAACTTCTACTCTGGTGCAGAGTGAAAAACGTATTCAAGTATACGCTCTGGTGTACTCTACTCCGTAAAAGATCAAGATTATTTGCACCGTCTCTTTCGACGGAGCATTTGTCAAGATTGGACTACGCATGCTCTGTATTTGAACTGATTTGAAATCTTCCATCTAGATTTGAATTGCCATGAATGAAATCATGGATCGTTTATTGCTTTGTTCGAAAGTAGTAGTGAAGAAACGAAAGTCCAGACGAAATGATTGACCTATAAAATTAATGCATTTAATTGAAAAATAAAATTGTTATGTGGTTAATTGTAGTTTTCAAAAATTAATTTTTCTACTGTAAATTATCAAATAATATCTCAATTAAAAGCTAATAGAAGAATGTAAAAGGTTTCTTTTGTCGCAAAGAATATTTTATTTCAAAATGATTCATTTATAATAAATAATTATAAATAATAAATATAATAAAAATATTATTAATAATTATTATAACTAAGTTTTATTAAAAAATAAGAAAATCATTGGTTTCAAACAGTCTGACATTATTAATCAGGTCACCTAATATTAATACATTTGAATAATTAATGCTTCTTCTATGAGGAACAAAATCATATTTGCTTCAGGAAGCAAAGTACTCACATCAGCGAGTTATTATTATTTTTAAATCTCGCGCGAAATTGCCATAAACACACCTTGCTCGAGTGCTTGTTTGAAGAGCAATCCATAGCAAAGCAGAGCAGTGGAGTTTTCACACGATCACGTGACATGCATCAAAAAGTTGTACAATTTTTCGGATTGATGACGTCAGAGGTGTGCTCCGTACTAACGCGGAGCAAGGTTGGAGTACACCCGTGCGGTACAGAGCAGACGCTCTTACTCGGAGCAAGAGCAGAAAAGTGCAGATAACCGAATACGCTAATAGTCTGAGATTTTGAACCAATCCTTCTTATGTCTTCGATATCTGTACTATCCTTCTTTTAATTCACATTGTACACATTTTCTTATCACATTTATTTCTTCTGTTTAATAAATCACATGTTTTCTTTTATTTTCAACTTGATTTCAGCCTGAGTTGTTTTGCGCCCCCACGATATCCCTCTTCCAAATGAGCTAGTTGGAGTAAACTTTATTTTCAGAATTTCGAGAAAATTTTCAGAGATTCGAGTTTTGAGCGGTATTCAAACTACCTGGCGCCCTTGGCAAATAAGATTCTTGATTTTCGGAAATTAAGTTGGGTAACAAATATTAGGCGGTACTCGGAGATGAAGGAGTCCCTATAAGTTGAGATTATCGTCATAACATCTATTTTGGTATAAAAACGTTCGCAAAAGGAGTTAATTCACAAACTTTATAAATTGTATAAAATTTCAGATTAGTTTTTAAATTTTTTTTATAATTCTGATAACCGGTTATTTTATAAAATAATCGCGGTTTCCAATTAAACGGTTATCCTTTTAATCGTAATCGCATAATCGCAATAACCGAATACCCGTTACCAAACCGATTAATCGCGATTATTCGATTAATCATTTAACCGAATAGTAAGAGCACTAAAATTTAGGATTCCACTTTTTAATGCATTTAAAATTATAATCAACTATACTCGTAAATTAAAAAATTTAATCCTCACTTTCAGTACCATTAAAGGCCGTTGATCCATTTGCATTATTTTTCTTTGAAATGTTGGCATCTCTGCATTCATTTTGATTTTAATCGGCCATCTGTTCCGGTATATTGAGACATACTTAATTAATATTATTAATAGAAAATTCCATTTTCATCCAATTATTTTTATTACTTCTTAATGAGAATATTCTACTCTCAGGAATATTCACACATATTTTAAAAGGACTCTGAGAGGGGAAATTAATTATCTGAAACCTCATATTAATAGATGAGAATTTTTCTTTCATCCACAACCATCCTGATTTAAAACCAATCATTGACTCACTTCAAAAAAATCAATCAATCCATTAGATCCGTTTTATTATTATATTTAAAATTTGCTGACTTCTATATTGCAACGACATCTATCCAGAGCCATGAAATGCACGACTTAAGGAGTCGCTCATGCACTCGCGAAAGATACCGTGAGTCATCCGACGCGAGGCGTTCGTTTTAGTCACGAAAGATGCCGACGCCATATTGAGAGTTGAGCGTGAACAAGAAAATTAATGAAATGATATATTCGAATAAATATTGGTTGCAATCTGTAGGCGTCTCGTACTTATGAAAGACACAATACAACACAGAACTTACACTCAGCAGATTCCGAGAATCAAAAAGTACGCTCTGCTACCATGTAGGACTAAATATTCCTTAGGACTACAGAGTTTGAGGGTATAAAATACATGTAGTTATATTGAACTCTGAATGCTTTTATTTAGTTAAACTCTCTGGATACAAAACACCCATATGCACTCAGTGCTGCGATCGAACAGAAACTAACTGCGCTTGCGTAACTTACGTTCGGTAACGCGGACCTTAGGAACCCTAATAGAAAATGAAGATTCTAGGTGGAGCTATTAACCCTTTCAAGGCCAAGTTTTTTCTGAGGGTTCGGTAAAATCGATACATGGTGAATCTGAACTCATGAGTACCCAGTGTTAGAAAAAAAATTATTCCAGAATTTTTCCACCCTCAGAAACTACCCCCAAATCGAAAAACCACCCCAATCACTTGAAAATATTTTAATTTCATTTCCCATCGTTTAATTCTGGCAGAAATTGAGAAATAGTCATTCCAGAACATGTACTGAGATTCTGAAGAACTTAAGGATCAATCAACCCTCATGAACTACCCCTCAGTTGAGACAAATTCACCCCTCACTGCATAAAATGTTATCATCTCATTTTTTGTCATTTTACCTTCATCTGAATCGGAATGTGAGATTTCTGGAGTACATAAGTATATTCTGAAGGATTCACGGACAGTTTGAACCCTTATAAACAACCCCTCAGTTAGTATAAATTCACACCAATGAATAAAATGTTATAATTCCATTTTCTATTATTATATACTGATCTGAAATCTGATCTTGTATACTGATGTATACTATGTATACTTGTATCTGATCTTGTATACTGACCTAGAAATCTGATTTTGTATACTGATCTGTATACCTCTAGAAAAATACTAAAAACTTGTTTCATGGGTGGGGCAATTGTTAAAAATCGATTAAAAAATTTCAATTGTTTATAACAATTTGAATTTGTTAATATTTTTTCTTTCAAGTATTTTTTTTATTAAAGCTCGTTCTTTTACCTTTAAAATGAAAAAAAATAAAGTCTCTAGCTCAAATTGAACCGAAGTTATGAATTTTTTAAAAATAGTCTTCAAGCCAAAAATCACCAAATTTTCAATCCTTCCAATTTTCTAAAAAAAATCTTCGAATACGTATCTTTTCTTTTTCGATAAAAAACCCGTAAAAAAAGTTTTAGCTGAATTAAAAATGTGTCGGTCAATTCTCTGTTCGGTTTGTAAAAGAACGTCCTATATATGTTGTTACTTTGGATATATAAATTATAGAAAAAAACTGGCGGTGTTGCAACAAAACGAACATCAAAAAAAATGATTACAATATTCCATTAATTTTTTTCACCCCCTTCTCCTGAAAGGAATTGGGTGTCAATTTTTTTTTTAATTTTCTTAGTATCCTCTACAATATACATTTGAATCATCAAAATCGGTCGAGCCAATTTTGAGAAAACTGATTTTTTTAATTTTTCAAAAATTGTTTATAACTTTTGTAAAAAATTTTTTTTTAACTTGGCACTTGGGGTAAAGGACCCCGCACCAAATGTACAGATGTTACGAACCAATAAGTACGATTCTTTAGAAAACAAGTCCGGGAAGAAAATTATAAAGAATCATTTAAGGCAAGTCGGAGAATAACAGAAAAGAAAAAGATTCAGTCGAATATATTGAGTCGATCTTTTTAATTATTTATGCGGGATATTGTGATTACCTGTCCTCGTCCGAGGATAAAAGCTATCATCTTATGGGAGAAATAAATAGAGAAAAACAATGTGATTTATGAATAGAATTTATATTTTTAAACTCCCAAATTTAAACCCCAATAATAGGAACAATCGATTGTGTTATTTTGACAAGGTTTAAAATTATGAATTAAACAATATAAAATAGAATAGGATTGGGTAAAAAGTTTGGAACGATACAGTTTTGTTTCGCTTACCTATCTCCTAGCATAGCTTATTATCT
>CAJFCO010018281.1:57450-72956 GCA_904066015.1 Synergus gifuensis
GGAAAAGTTAAGTCTCATTTTACACATCTTGTCGCGAAGGAAAATGTCCTCCTACAAGATATGGCCACGAAATCAACTTCTTGGCCAAAGTTAATTCCAGTCACCGCAATTTGTTTGCGTTTTCTTAAGGCCTTTCGTAAGAAATGGGGCAGACGGTCGAATTCTGAAGAAATATTACCTTCTCTTACTCTCCAAACTTCAGAAATAAAACAAGCATCCTTGCTTTGGATACTTTACGTACAAAGTTTAGCCTTCGCAAACGAAATACGCGCTTTCAACAAAGGAGATCCTATTCTATCCAATTCGCCCTTAAAAAAGTTAAATCCCTTTTTGGATGCGTCAGGAGTTCTTCGTTTGGGAGGTCGTCTACAACAAGCTCCTATCAACTATGATGAAAAACACCCTCAAATATTACCTCTCAACCGGATATCTGAGTTGATTGCTCAACACTCTCATTTGAGATCAATGCATAGAGGCAATCAGTTGACGTTATATACCTTGCGTCAATAATTCTGGATTATCGGAGGTCGGAATCTTGTTAAAAGCATTATTCGACGATGTGTGACTTGTGTTAGCTAGCGTGCCGCTATGGCAGAACAATTAATGGGTAGTCTGCCTGATTTCAGAATTACACATTGTAGACCCTTTACTCACACAGGAGTGGATTATGCGGGTCCCTTTCAGATTTGTTTTGCTCCAGGTAGAGGTCATAAGAGTTATAAGGGGTATGTCGCTCTCTTCGTCTGTTGTGTCACGAGAGCAATTCATCTGGAATTAGTTTCTGATTATACTTCGCAGGGTTTTCTAGCTGCTTATCGGCGTTTCATCTCGCGTCGCGGCATGCCTGCTCATCTGTACAGCGATAACGGTACGACCTTCCAGGGTGCCGATGAAGAGTTGAAGCTTAATCTAATGCAACTACAGCGAGATCCTAATTTACTCAATAGTTTAACTATTGAAGGAACTTCTTGGCATTTTATACCACCTGCCGCCCCTAATTTTGGAGGTCTATGGGAGGCAGGCATTAAAATTTTAAAGCATCATTTGCGTAGATGTGTAGGTGCTCATACATTGACCTTCGAAGAATTTACGACTACTCTCACTAGAATGGAGGCATGTCTGAACTCTCGCCCTATTGGCCCACATTCCAACGAACCCGATGATTTCTCTTATCTTACACCAGGTCATTTTTTAATAGGGGCTCCTCTTACGAGTTCTCCCGAACCCTCTGTCGAGTTGGTTCCAGAAAATAGATTAACTCGCTGGCAAATTGTACAACGCATATCCGAAACGTTTTGGCGTAGGTGGAACGTGGAATATTTACATTCCTTACAGCAGCGTTAGAAGTGGCAAGACCCTCAAAAAAATGTTGAATTAGGCTCTATGGTGCTTATTAAACATGATGCTCTTCCACCATCAAAATGGCAACTGGATAGCATTATCAAAACTTATAGGACTAAAGATGGTTTGATACGAACAGTTCGAATCAAAACAGCGACTTCAGAATATGACCGACCGATATCTAAAATTTGTCTGTTACCTATATCGTCAGCAGGAGCTATCGAGTTATCTAGTAATCATAATAAAGATGATTAGATTTTTAAACATTATATAGAGATAATAAGTTAGACTGAAGTAAAGTACTCATTTTTTATTTTCAATTTACGATATATCATAGCGGGCGGTCACTGCGTAATAATTATATTGTATTGTCGTCTTGACAGATCTAGCATTGCGGGCGGCAGTTATTATGTTATTTAACAATTATGAAACTGAGGTCGCTTCGTTATTTAAATTTATAGTGGCATGTATTTATTCGTTCCTGTATTGTTTTAACAATACAAAGCGGGCGGTAATGTTAAGAATACATTTAATTGATGATAATATTTACGCGTGTGTTCGGGTGTGTGTCACGTGAGGCTAGGGAGTTCTATGCATTGTGTGTGTATGGGTGAGCATTACTTATGGAACTCTATCTATCGAAGACAAGTGTGAGTAATAATTATTTTCAATTTAGTCAGAAGCGTCAAGACCGGGTCACAAACCACTTCGCTCGTGAAATTCGGTTTCCTGAAATCGAATATATTTAAAATCCTCTGCTTAATTTCTAACTCATCCTGAACTCTTATCGTGTTCATTAAATAAATTGTGTTTGTTTAATAAATAATTCTGTTCAGTGACTATACCTTCAAAATCATATAATAAGTAAAAGGAACTCAGGCAAAAGAAAAGATTTAGTTTCTAACAATGGTAGTAGCAGATTTTTCGTTCGTCATTATTTCGTGACGGTTCGCGAGAATGTCGATTTTGGGAATTAGACCGAGTTTTGTTTCGAGATCGGTTAGCTTGCGGTTGCACTCGGCTTTTGAACTGTTTGAATTCGTTAATAAGCCAATCCACTTTGGAAGCAAGAGCTTCAGGTGGTTCTTTCGCGACCGCGGAATTGCAGAGGTGAGATAGCGAAGGAGCTGGAACTGCGGCAATAATATTGTCGGCTATTCGAGCCAAAGTTTCAAGATCGGCGTTTTCATTTCCCACAAGAATCGCTGTAACGTGCTTAGGGAGGTTGTCGAAGAATATCGTTTTCATAACCTCGTTTGAACAGCCACCATCATTTAGGCTGCGCAGTTTGTTTAGAACAACGGGGGGTTTTCCTTCGAACGACACCTCCCCTTGGAGAAGCCGACGCAAACGAGTTTCTGAAGATTCAGCGAATCCGGAAATAATTCGATTTTTAATTTGCGTATACATGTCTTCCGGGGGTGGTTGGCGCGTTATGATGTCTGACGTGTGCGATTACGTCACCTTCGAGATGTGTAATAACACAGTCGGCCATGGTGGTTTGATCTGCGATCCTAGCGCGTCGGAAAGAAGCCTCGGTTTGAGTGAACCATAAGGCTGGGTCACTGCGGAAAAACGGTGCTATGTTAGGAACGCGATAATTGTCTACGCGTTCACCTGGGGGAACGTTCATTTGCCCGAGTACCTTGAAGAGTTCCTCACCCAGATTGAGTTGCGGAGAATCGTTGTGAGCCATGCTGCCAAGATTTGTGTTGACTGGTAAAAGTAGATAAATCGCCGCAAATGCAACGAATAAAGCCAGTAGAGAAAATATCATGCGCGTTGAGTCACCCGGAACCGCTGGATAAACGTCCGTACACCAACCCTCGAGACCCTCTATCTAAGAAAAAAAAACTT
This sequence comes from Synergus gifuensis, assembly GCA_904066015.1. Classification (NCBI taxonomy): domain Eukaryota; kingdom Metazoa; phylum Arthropoda; class Insecta; order Hymenoptera; family Cynipidae; genus Synergus; species Synergus gifuensis. The sequence continues at coordinate 60,649 of CAJFCO010018281.1, forward strand.
TATTTAGGTTATGTCAACAATGCTCCAAAATATATACGCAATAATGCTACTCGAAGAAAAACTTCAGTTTCTAAATGATTAAGGTTATCTAACACTGCGCGTGACAGACCAGCTACTTAACTAAAGGCTTGAGAAATTAATTGTCATGGCGCAATGCGAAACTTAAATTTTTGACAGAAAAGATTAGCGATACACGAATATGCAAAAAATTAAAATGTTGTACGAAGATTCAACTAAAAAATAGAGTACAGAGTACCTTGAGGTTCCTTTGCGATTACAAAAGTTACCGAAATGGATGATCCAGAGGACGATGCACCAGGTGTGTATCCTTTTAAGAAGACGAATTTTCCGTCAAAAATATCTTCCTTGAAGATGTTTTCAGAACGGTAGCATTTGTCCCCGTTGCACTGGATATAAGAATCTTGGCGTGGATCGGCAGGCGCACACGTGGTCCACGAAGAATAAAGAGGTTCAAAGATCAAATCTCATCCAGACGAATATTTTTTTGAAGAAGGCCATCGGCCGCAAATTCTGCTTTTTAGTTGAAGTAAACTTCGTTTATGGCAGCTACCATGATATTTCAGTTCAGGAAAAGCCGGAACAGTCTTATTTTTCACTTTGTAAAAACTGACGCCACGCCACTTTTCGACATCAAGTCGGGGTCACCAATTTGTGGGTAATAGATTGTTCTTGAGGTTAAATACATACGGCCCACAATTCCGTAAAATGCACGTGGCAATAAAACTCAATAAAGTTTAAGTCAATAATAATAATAATAATAATAATAATAATAATAATAAGTCAGTCAATAAAGTGATAAAAACAATTTATTAATATTTAAGAATGCATTACATTCCTGAGATGTGCGTACGCGTTGTACGTACTCGAGCGAGGAAAGCAAAAGTCTGCAAGTATTAGGTTTTAAGAGAGAAGAAACTCGAAAGCGACTTTATCGCAGCAAGGTTGCTTATGAAAAATAGGTTAGTTTTAAGTCGTTACTAAATAGAGTGGAAACTTGGTGACGACTTTGGCGTAGCAAGGTAGGAGATAAACTGAGGTTATCCCCACAGTAATTAATCTACACGCTGTCGGTAATTTTTACCAACGGTCAGTAAGGCAGATCGCTTTAGTTCAAACATGGGTTTTAGTTCCGAGTACTCTCACCAGATGGCGCCACAGTCGGTCGATAATTTATCGATTACTGTTGGTAATTTTTACAGTCAGTAATTTACTTTCATATCCCTATACTAAAAATCTTTAAAATTTAAACTTTTCCTGAATAGTCTAGAGCATTCTAGAACATTCTGGAATATTATATAATATTCTGGAATATTCTAGAATTTATTATTATTTAATACATGTAAATGTATTAAAATATGTATGTAAAAAGTTAACCTAACATTACAATCTATTTCTATTTGTAACAAAGGTCCCATGCTAAATTCTAACCTAATATTATCATCGCTAGAAGGCGCTTTTATCAAATGGGCGGGAAATTTATCTTATTTTAACTAAAACTAAGTAAGATGGGTCTTAAATAAATTTAAACATGTGTATTAAGTTTAATTTCTTGTTTACTCAAAAAACCTAACCTAAAAATACAAAATTGAACTCTTAAGATAACTAAACTCTATATTACACAAGTTATAACATGAATTCACAATGGTCATAAAAGTCTTTCAAAGTAGTGTTACTTATAAGATTGTCGGAACTGTGAACATGGTTGGCTGATCCTGGGGCGTCGAAAACCAATTCTTCAGAGCCAGTGCATTTCGAACAGCACAATGGAAATTCCAGCAATGAGGATGATTATTGCAGGATATGGAGACTGTGTTGCACAAGTTTCTTAGCAATTCTTACTCTTTTAGTTGGCAGTAAGCTCCAGTAGTTTGACATTAGTTTAACATTTGTTTGACATTAGTTTAACATGAGTTTAACATTACACAGAGTTAACTTAACATTAGTTTAACGTTAAGTTAACAATAGTTTTTACGTTAACTTAACATTGCACAGAGTTAACTAAGCGTTAGATTTGTCTATCCAGCTGTTGTGGGAGCTTTCAAAGCCCAGCCATTGTACAAAGACTTTATTTCCACGTTTCTTGATTACTTTCTCTACAATGTAAATATCTGGATGCTTAACTTTTAGGAGTTCATGTTCGTAGAATCCACCAGCGATGCGTTTGTCCTGATAGTCCTTAAGCTTGTATGTGACTGGGTTGATCGGCAGAATGCGATTCACAGTAAATATCTCTGTTGTCCAGTTGGGAATGTTTCCTTTCTCGAAAACGTGTTTGTGCTTGCTGACTCGAACTTTGTCACCAACTTTAAACTTTTGCTTCTTCTTCCTGACAATTTTGCGTTGTGCTTTGAAGCGTTACAACAATTCCTACTCATCCTCGGCAGAGACGTCTTTAGGTTTCATACCAATTGTTCGATGTATGGTGTCGTACTTAGAAACGAGGTCTGGAAAGATACCTATGCACTTATAGTGACCTCTCAAACTGAATTGTGGCCACATCTTGTTCTTGAGCATGCGATTGAATCGTTCACAGATTGAAGTCTTTAGATTGCTATACGTTGAGTAGAGATTGATACTGTACTTTTCCATGAGATTCTTAAAGTGTGAATTGTAAAACTCTTTGCCTTGATTTGTGTGCAAGTTCTTTGGTACACGACCTTGCTCAAGTATAGATTCCATTGCATCAGTGAAATCAGGTCCACTCTTCCTTTTAACAGGTACATCCCAAGCATACTTGGAGAAAATATCTATAACTGTGAGCAGGTACTTGTAGCCATTATTCTCTCGAGCATAGGGTAACATTTCAACCAAGTCAGCCTGCCAAGTCTCATCTATGCCACGCATTATCACACGACGACGTGGATAATTTTTTCTTCCAGATTTATGTAACTGTGACTACTGTTACTTTCTTTGATTCCATTCTCTAGTTCATACAATCAAGCATATATGTTGCCAATAAGCTCTGAGTAGTGATATGATAACTCTTGTTGTTGAGTATCAATTTGAAGATTTTTAATTTTCTCGTTGATTGATTCTTCAAGAATTCGTATCGAAATATTAATATTATCAATTTCTTTACGCATAGATGTCGTAACCTGATAAAGAGTACGTACTCGCTCTGAACTATACGTTGTAAAAGTCCCAAATTTACTGCGTCATACTGTTCAGAAGCCTCAGAAACATTAGAGAGTTTCTTGCCATTTACATCATAGTGACCATCAGACGTGATATTGAAACCAACACCTGGCGATCCACGGCTTACTCTTCCAGCTCGATTCAGAGGACGTCAAAATACGTCAACACTCATCGTGATACTGAGCTTCACATGATGCGCATGCTACTAATATATAACTCCAGCTTCACGCAGTTCTTCAATGATGGAAATGATTCCATTGGTGTCATTCGGGTTGCCTGCTGCCTGGGATGTCAGGAGCAGTCGAAGACGATCAACTATAATAATTCATTAGTTTCATCCCAGTAGACATAGTCTGTTTTCACATTTTTTCTTGCTACCATATACTGTGGCAGTGAACCTCCACTCGTTGAGGAGCGTCTGGGTGTTACATTAAACAGTTTTGCAATAAAGTTCTTGTACTTGATACTTTTGCTTGTTCGAACAGGTTCAGTTGGACTGTAATGCTTCTTGTGTGCATTTGTGGCAACTAAAATTTCTTTGTAACTGTTTAAATCATCAGTGCTTATTGAAGACTCTTCTGGAGTCTGTCTAAACAACAGCTCAAGTAGGCCAACGGTTTTCAGATACAGTTTATCTCCAACTTGTATGTACTGATCCTCAAAACTGATGGATTTATCGCCAATCACGAGGGTACTGTCATTAAGTTTGCCTACTCCATAAACCATATACAAATACTGTTTTCTATTTTTATATAACATTCGGAGAAACTTGTTTGTTAAATAGTCATAACTATCAGCAAGCTCATTCATTACACCATCATCTTGCTTTTCAACCATAGTTGCATCTTGCTGATCTACATCTTCAGCATCTTGCTGTGCTCCATCTTCTTCAGCATCAGTGGTCATAAAGGAAGCATTATCATCTTCATGTTCATCTTCAACTTCATCTTCATGTTCATCTTCATGTTCATCTTCAACTTCATCTTCCCTTTTCATCTTTACAAACTTATTTTGAAAAACTTCATTCTTAATTGGTTGATGCGAAATGTCAACTAGTTTCTGAAGTGGTATAACAATTGGTTTAAACGTTTCACTCATCATTTTTTCAGCAGCTTCTTTACCCAGTTTGAGCACTCGATGTTTGCGTCGGATTTCCTCACTAGCTTTGGTGATTGGACGGAGTACCTCCTTTTCCTTGTGAAACTTTGACATGTTGATGCGTTGATGTCTCAATCTACAATGCTGTCATTACATCAATCTACTTATACTTATAGAGTGACAAAGCAGTCAAATCCTTTCCTATATCTACCCTCAGCGAGATCACTGTGTTTGTTAATGACTAGGAATCCATACTTGTCATTATTCCAACAAGCTGAGCACAGGTCTCGAAATTGAGAATAACTCATGTCAGTGTTTACATGATCGTCGTAAACTTGTCTCAAATTTTTTTCTTCTTGTTTGAATAGAACTAGCAGATTTACATTATCCCGAACTAGATGTTTAGGAATCCGAGCATAAGTTTGACACAAGTAAAAACTGTCAACATGGGCGTGACAACCCATACAGAAAAAGGCTCTAATGTTGTCCTGTTTCTCACAGGCTACATCGTCAAATACAATTATCGACTTTGGTTGAGCCTCACTTGGCGGTATTACTTGCTCATGCTCACTAAACGGAAAGTACTCAACGTCATCTACTTTATTCAGTACCGTTTCCAAGAATTCATACTTGGGTTGTTTGAGTGATTTTGAATAAACGTAGATGTTTTCAAATTTCAATCCATTTGGGTGAAGGATTGCCGTGTTTTTTCACCCTCTTCTGCTTGTCTGTTGTAACGAGGTTGTCAAAGTTTACTACTGGTAGCCTGACAGGTTGTGACTTGAATCGCATCTTGACTTTAACTGCTGTGAAAGATATAAATGCAACGCTTATATAGCTTTCAGATCAGTCGTGTACTAACCTCTGTATTGTAAGGAATGATTGTACACCGTAAACAGAATAAAGTGACGTATCGCCGTCGTTGTCACCGAGGTAAAGGATTGGTCAACAGAGTCATCAACAGTCTATCGTTTGAGTTGCACTAGCCTGGCTATCAGTACTGCGGCCCAGGCACTAAACTAGCCAAACGACTTGCCCGAGGTGATCCTGGTATCAATCCACTGGATGCGGCGTGCAAGGAACACGATATTGCATACTCACGAAATCGTGAAGACGTTGCAGCGAGGAGCGCTGCAGATCAAAGTCTGGGCAAAAAAGCTTGGCAACGTGTTCTTGCTAAAGACGCTGGTATTGGTGAGAAGGCAGCAGCACTAGCAATAGCTAACGTGATGAAGGCAAAAACTAAACTCGGTATGGGTTTGAAAGAGAAAAAGAAAAAACCAATTTGTCGAAAGAAGAACATAACTTCTAAAGAAAAACCACTAGCATTCAGGAAGGTAGTGAATGCAGCTAGGAAAGCAATGATTCGAAGCAGTGATGCAAGAGTGGCTATCAAGTCTGCACTCAAGGGTGCACAGGAAGCCGTTAAAAGAGTTGATGACAAAAGTCTAGTGAAAAATCCACGGATCCTGCCAGTACCAACAAAAGTTGGCGGTATTTTACCACTAATTCCAATTTTTTCTGGACTCAGTGCACTTGGAGCTCTTACCGGTGGAGTAACGGGTGTAGCAAAGGCTGTTAACGATGCTAGCGCTGCCAAACAGGAATTCTCAGAGGCTCAATGTCACAACAAAACAATGGAGGCTATTGCTCTAGGAAAAGTTTTATACCTGAAACCATACAAGAAAGGACTGGGTCTTCATATGAAACCCTACCACAAAGGACAAGGACTTCGTCTCAAACCTATGCCAAAAAACGTGTAGTGAAGCTACCACACCGTGCACTTACTGATGCCGATCTGTTCAAGTACACTAGAGCTCTAAAGATTCCACATTTTCGCGGTATCTTCATGCGCAAGTGGATACCAGTGAATGGTCCACAGCACACTGAATCAGCTATTGTCAATCTTGATGATAGTGATGGTCCTGGTACTCACGCGGTAACATTTAAAAAGATTGGTAACAGTGTCCTCTACTTTGACAGTTTTGGTAATCTTCGTCCTCCAACGGATCTTGTGGATTACTTTGGTGATGGTAGCTTCATACAGTATAATCACGATAGGTATCAGGAGTACAACAGTGTTGAGTGTGGACACTTGTGTTTAAAATTTCTGTGCGAACAGTTCAGTATAAACGACAAGTACTGTCTTTATCAGAGTGTGTAAGCAATTGACAAGAGTCAGCATAGGAGAGAACATCATCATGGATGAATCATTTACTCTCACCGTAACAGGAAACTCTTTACTGCTACAAGCAGAGTATTTTCCACCAATAGAACTCCCACCAAACAAGAATTATTCTCTTGGTCTGGTTGAAATGCTCAGATTTCACTCAATTCCTAATGTTGATGAAGGAAATAATAAATTTTATATTGGTGATCAGTTGGTGACTATACCTCCTGGCAGCTATGAGATTGAAGACATTTTACAATATATACAAATGTCTCTAACTGGAAGCTTGTTTGATGTAAAAGTACCAACTAGTAGAGATAAGTTTGAGAAATATATACAAAAGAACCTAAGTGCTAAGGGTATTGTAATAAGTATCAAACCTAACAACAATACGTTGCGCAGTGAAATCAAGAGCAATCTTGAAGTAAACTTTCAACCAGACGATTCTATTGGATGGCTGCTGGGATTTACGTCACGTGTTCTTGAGGCCAACAAGACACACACTTCAGATCTTCCAGTAGCCATTCTTAAAGTAAATGCTCTCAGGGTTGAGTGTAGTATCACGACAGGAGCATACATCAATGAACGTAATGTTCACACAGTTCACGAGTTCTTCCGAACTGTACCACCAGAATATGAGATCGTTCAATTGCCTTCAATTGTTGGAGAAGCTTTCCACCAAAACAAATGTCACATATTCATGGACAGGAGAATAATGTAAAAAGAGATATTGCAATTTCAAGGCGTTATTCTGAAGGTAGACCTCCATCTGAAGTAACTGCTGAGACCAGAATATGTACTATTTGTAACCGAGCAATTTTTCGTGAAATAGCTGACGTGGAGAATAATTCTAGTAGCGTAAGATTAAATGTTTCGTCTTGTAGCAAATAGTCTTATAAGATATGAAGATGAGAACTGTTTTACAGATTCAGAAATAAATATTCTTACAACGATAATAAAAGAACAGTTTGTGGAACTGTTCGCATATTGTGATCCTGTACCAAGAAATGAAAATGACAGATATTTCCGTGTAGTATCTAAAAAAGATCTTCTTGCATTTTTATGCAAATTGCGACAGGGTTTGGCTGACGAGTCAGCAAGTCATATTTAATTATTCTAGTAGAAAAGCTCATAGCTTAGCGATTTCCACGGTCAGGCAATCTTTAAATCAGCGTTTTATACCTTAAAATATTGGATTTGGCTCTATAACAAGGGGCATTACATTCGCGATCATGTAACAGACTTTTCCAATGAGCTGTATAATCCGGAACCCAATATTCCAAGAGCAATAGCATACATTGATGGCACATACGCTGATATTCCAAAAAGCAGTAATTTTCATGTTTTACGTCAATCTTACCAATGCTTCAGAATCGCGGCATATCAGTTAAAATGCCTTGTCTACTTCGACCACGCAGAAGCAATTCAGCACTGAATAAGCAAATCCATCACGATTGGTGACAAAAACACGATGGATAGTGGAAACTAGGGACGATCATCTGAAATCAATTTTCAAATTCTTCAGTGGAACCTTTGTTATGCCGCACGTTCCAAATCCTAGACATTTCTACCGAATAGCTGGGGCATTGATAAACCGTTACCATGAACCTATCATTATACAGAATGCGAATGCAGATATGGCTCGAACAATGCTAGAAAAAGCACGAGAGGTAAAAATATTACAAGCTCGAGTAGAGGCAGGATTTGCGTGATATCACTTTCGGTGAATACCATATCCAATCAGCCCCATCCTGCATCCAAGATAAACTACAAGGAGAAGATGAAGAAGGGGAATTATTTCAATTGGATACATGTGGGGGATTTCATGTCAATTGTACCCACTTTAGAATCTGCCTTTGTCTGATTGAACTCAAACTTTGGCAAATTGTAGTCCTATTGGATGATAGTTTATGGGAAAAAAATTTTTCTTATTGAGCAAATATTTACTGAAGGAGAGGGGGTGGAATTTCTTGGTTTTGTGCAGATACCATCTATTTCGGATATTTGTGTCTTTTTGAATAGCAATAAAAAAGTTTTTGCACACCACAGTTTCGATAGATTTTTTCACGCCCTTTCGATTGGCCGTAAGCATTTTTTTTAAGTAAGTATTTGACTTTCAAAAATGAAAGTTAAAACTAAATTTGACTTTTTCTCTAGAAAAGACCGTTTTTTTTTCTTTTTTTTGTCTCAAAAGATAGCTCAGGTTTATTCCTATAAGATTATATAGGTTAAAAAATGGAGAACGAATTTTTAATTCATGAAATTAAGCGTTGAGTACCCCGGTACACTCATAACGCTGACAGTCGAACTCCGTAGGGCGCCGTGGTGCCTTCATTGTAACATTTTTACGAAAAGTAATTATATATGCCTTCTTCTCGCCTAAAATAGGATCCCAGAATGAAAGGAATATCTAGTTTCTACTATGTAAAATTTAAGATTATATTAAAATTTTCATCAATGATGAAAATGCAAAACTCAGGGAAAAGGAAAAGTTTTAAAGAAATATGTGATGATTAGAACAAAAGTTATTCCTCGTAAAAAAGATTTTGTGGTCCTAAAAAGGACCGATTGTGTTTATATGGATTAGCAAAAATGCAGATTATGTTCTCTCTTATGGAATACGACATTTAGCTTTTTTAATGATAAGTGGTTTTACGTCCTTCCTTGATTTCCTTTTCCTTTCCTTTTCTTCTCCTATTTACTGTTTCCTTTTCTTCTCCAGCTCTATTTCAGTGGGCAAAGAAGTACTGCAAGGAAACTGAAATAATATTTAGTAGTAAGGTAGATCATGGAGCAACTGCTAAAGATCTAAAAAACAGATTCGATGTTGCACTGACAATTAAAGGAACTTTTCAATATCATGCATTCATACCTACTGAAGATAGGAGACTTCAATTAAAGAAATTTTCATCAGCTATACGGAATGCGACTACTTCCCAAAGGAGAAGAAAAGGAAATCATGGAAGGAAGTAAAACCACTTATCACTAAAAAAGCTAAATTTCATATTCCAAAAGAAAGAACTTAATCTGAGTTTTTGCTAAACCATATAAACACAATCGGTCCTTTTTAGGACCACAAAATCTTTTTTACGAGGAATAACTTTTGTTCTAAGCATCACATATTTCTTTAAAACTTTTCCTTTTCCCTGAGTTTTGCATTCTCATCATTGATGAGAATTTTAATATAATTTTAAATTTTACATAGTAGAAACTAGATATTCCTTTGTTACGAACCAATCAATTTTCAAACAATCATTATTCTATATAAACAAATCCGGGTAGAATTTATAATGAGTGTTTATCAGGCTGGCCGGAGAGTAATCAGAAAAGAAAATAGATTTAAATCATCAACCGAAAATCGTTCTACTATAAATTATTTACGCAGGAAAGTTGATTTCCGTCCTCATCCGAGTATGAAATTCCGTCATCTTAATGGGAGAACAAATGAACAAATCAAGTTTATGTTAACAATAAGTAATATTATATTCTTACAACCCCCTCTACGAATTGACAGTTTGCCAGAATTTTTGTAACTAACAGGTAAAACACAAATATTTCCTTAAATCTAAAATAATATAAAAGCGATACTTTTGGCTTACCAAACCTAGGGATAACTTAAATTACCAGTAGGGATGATGCGGAGAGGCTCAGGGCTAATCCGGATCTTCCCTATTGGGCCGTGGAGTGACTTTTATTTTCGTCGAATGCACACATTTCTAATGGCACCAACTCAAGTCCTTCATCGTTCTTTCACGCTTCGCATCTATTGCTAAAATTTTGCGAGAATCCACTAGTTTGGCTTTTCACCGAAAGAAGTGAGGACAATTAAATCCCAACATTCCTTTCCTAAAGATTTCCGCAAGATTCCGGCTCAACTTTTAGAGATCCAAATTCTGATTCGTTTTGAAATTCGAATCCGAATTTGGTCTGCATTGACTTTATTGAGAGTAAAATTGTTTGTGCAGTTGCAGAAGGAAAATTACACAAATTGCGAGTCTGATTTGCGAAAATAGTTCACGAAACTCCCGACACAATTATGCCCATATAATTTTGTAGGCCGAAGTTTCCTAAAAAGCTAGAGACTCACCGCGCCTTCGTATCTATTTATCTCGATCGAAACAGAGAGCATGGAGCCTCGTTTTTCACTTGGTTCCGGAGGTTGATCTTTTTACGGGACCGCAGGATTCCACAAATGAAACGTAGGTCGTTTAACACACTCACGCACTTTTCGGATTGATATACGACTTTTGGCGATGTTCACTACGCTTTCAGACACAAAATAATAGGAGAACACCAAAACGTGCTCTCGAAATTTCGCGGTTCGCGCCGAGGAAGACTCTTCAACATTTTCCGTAGGTCAACTCACTCTTAGTTTCCCGTTCCTTTCCGACGGAAGCTTTTCCCGAAGTGAAAAGACTTCATCCCGTGGGATTGAATTTAGAAAATTAACGTCCACAAGCCGGGATTTCTCGAGTGATTTCGTTGGATGAACAATAATTGTTTTTGACTTGTTTCACTATGTTCCTTTATTACGAACTAAAAGCGAAAACAAAACCGCGGTATTTTCACAAGAAAATATCTAACTAACTTTCCAGGACGGGCGCCGAATTCTGTCCGAATAAAAAATATTACACTGGAGACTTCTTTTCCTGAAGAAGAGTCTCATCAGCCTGCCTCGAGCAACTTGAACTACCATAGTTTTATGATGTCCGCTCTAGGTGTGTCTTTGGTAAATTTGGTGGGATATTTTTGAAACGTCAGGAATTTTTGATTGGCTGAAATACATGGCGTGATCTATGGAATCAGGGGCAAGGAACTCTTGGTCGGTTTCCGCTGCCTTATAATTTTGCAAAATTGCAGGAATGCTGGTTTCCTTTGTTCGTTGTGGCTTGATTTATGGAATTTGATGACTTAGTATAATTGTCTGTCACATTTCAATTTTGCAATATCTTTCGATATTTGGAAATCAGAAATAAAATGCAAGTTCTATTTTTCAACTTTTCAGTATTTATTAAATAGAACTGTTTTCGAATTAAAAGAGATTCATTCTCTTTGAATTATTCCAGCTGATTAATATTTTTCTCTAACAAGGGGAGTTAGGTTGGTGTCCGACGCCGATTTTTTTGTAACTTTGCAAGTGAAAAGAGGATCCAAGAATATAAAAAACAAAAATAATTTTTTGGGCTATCGTTCATATTTAGAGTGTGAAATCACCCCTTCTATATTTTTGACTCTTTTACTGTTTTAAGAGGTATCATTGTATTTTCTTTCTTGTTTTTACACAAAATTGTTCTAATTGATTCTTTATTACAATAGTAGTTTGAGTTGCAAAAAAATTACCCTCTAGAATATCATAATTCAGAAAATCTACCCCTATATTGCTTCGGCATACGACATATATAACATATATAACATGTTAGTTTAAGATTTTGGACTTTGTTGCTGCAAATATCTTGTTTTGATACTATATTCTATTATGGATCATCAGAAGTATTCGAAATAACCCCTAAATGATATGCCATACACCCCTTTAATATTGTCAATAAATAAAAAAAAATCTGCCCGCTTCGCGGGCACATTCTCATCGCGCGCTTCGCGTGCTTGTGCCCTTAGTGAAGCTTGCGCTTTACAGAACGCTTAAAGATATGTTTTTTTTTTAATTTAATTAAATTAAATAATTTATATTTTTATATTTTAATTTATTTTTGTATATTTGTAATTTATATTTTTAAAAATTTAATTAAATTAAATTAAATTACAGCTTTGAATGCAAAATTTAACTAATTTACTTAAGGTTCTATCGACCTTAAGGAGCACATTCTCATCAGGGCACTCGAGCTTCGCGCTCAATATTTGATTTAAAGCTCGCGCTCCGCGCTCGGCT
>CAJFCO010018281.1:77956-88416 GCA_904066015.1 Synergus gifuensis
AATTTTACACAAATCTAATACCTTCTCTGATGATAATGTAAAAATATATTTGTTAATATACTATTTCTGTAAGTAATGGATTAAAATATATACTTATTTGGGTTGGACAATCAATATTGTTATAATGTAACTAATTTTTTGTTAATGATGGCACTTGTTCTTATATTAATAAATCTTTGTTATGTAAAAACTACCCCTCGAAAACTTATTATGTTTTGTTTAGCAGGCGATTTTAATAATGCTAGATATAACATAACTGTTTATAGAATTTTTATTTAGGTTCAGGCACATACATATTTCCATTGAAATTTGTACACATATACACATACCCTTTCGCAACCCTCATTGCTCAAGGCTTTCGAATTACAATATATCTTCTACGAAATAAAAAATAAATGAACCAAAAATAAATGAAAGTAAAAACAAACTAAATATAGCCTGTTTACAAGTTGAGTGTGTGATATGATAAATGCATTATCATTTTGGCAATTGTAATAATAAGTGGGCACATATAAAATTATCAGGCATGTATATAAAACATCAGAACAAAAAAATTTGTTCAGTTACAAATTTGCACAAATTATTGTATAAAGTTTTACAACATAAAATGATAATCAATCCGTTAAATATAATATGGTTATTGACAATAACGTTCAATGAGGACAAACTTGGCATTAAACCTTCTGAAATAACACCTGAGCAGGTAAATCTTCATGATGTAATAGAGGATATCATACTGAAAAACATGTTCGATTCCTCATTTATTATTGAGAATTCAGTTGACTTACAATTTGTCGATGGGGATAGTCAAATTGACATACAACTGATTGAAGATGAAGAACAACAAGAAGAAAACGATTATGGTGAAGTACCTAGTTGTTTATATGAACAGGAGAGAGTCAATTTCGACTATAAAAAAGAAGCTGTTGAATCTTGGAATTCTGGGAAGAGAAAGCGTTTATCTTTTACAACCGTTCATCAAAGATTCAAGATGCTTCGTTCAGAGCGACAATTGAGAAGATGGCAAGAACAACTCAACAGTGGTGGTGACCGAGAAGATAAACTATACAACGTTGCAAAACACACTTTCGACAATTTGAAGTAGGCTATTGATTCGAAGATGACAGTTCACGATATAGATCTTCGAAGATGGGCTTTACAAAAGAAGCGTGAATTGGACATGCCATGGTTTAAAGCATCACATTGGTGGGTATGGAAATTCAAGAAAGGGCATAACGTTGTTTCGCGAAAAATCACAAAATTTATATCTGTGTCGTCTTTACATGAAACTAGAGATATAGAACAAGAATGCGATGTTTTTCAAAACAATGTAAAATGAGAAATTGCAAGGTATAGGGAAAGCAACATTTTCAATTTCGATCAAAGTGGTTTCAATTTGGAATTACACAGTGGAAGAACTTTGAGCTTTCAAGGAACAAAACTGCGGAAAATATTGTTCAATCGGTTCTCTCCACCACGCATGGTGGAGGGAACCGATGGAGGGGAACCTCCATGGAAGATTACTTTCACCCCTTTTTGTAGTTTTAAAAGAACCGTCTGGACAACTTGGACCTAGAGTAAAAGAAGGACTTTTTAAGGTAAACAATATTTATTTGAAAGCCTCTAAATCTGGTAAACTTTCTTCAGAATTACTGCAAATGTTGCTTCAAGATGTATTTTTCCCTAAGGTAGGAGAAAATTCTGTGTTATTGTTAGATTCATGGAGTGGCCAATGTGAACGAACCGTGCAAACTGCTATACCAGAAGGTAAAATTCTTTCACTAAAAACCATTCCAAAAGGCACAACTAGGAGAATTCAGCCCTTGGATGTGTTTGGCTTTAGGATCTGGAAGAATTTCGTACGAAAAATCTCTGATACTTCTATTCTTTTGAGGTCTGATATTAATATGCATAATAGGAATAACATTATAAAATTACAGTCCCTCACACATAATCAATTGTCTTCACCTAGATTTATTGACGTATTCAAATATTCTTGGTGTAAAAGCGGATGTATAGAAAATAGACCTCCACGTTTTGACAACCCTGTAGATTTTTGTTTCAACAAAGATATGGAACCTTTTTGTGATATTTGCGGTGATATTGCAGTAGTAACATGTGCATGGTGCAAGAAGAAGTTGTGCGTAAAACACTTTTTCGACGAATATCACTTCTGTGAAAACTTTGTGCCTTAAAAATCGATTGTTATTGTTTCATTTCATCTAATATTTTATTATTTAAAAAAGGTTTAGATTAAAACTAGAATTAGAATTAGATTACAGTTTTATGCGCCGTCTTAAAAATATTTAAACTAAGACACACTCATCAAATTAAACATTTATTTTTTATTTCGGAGAAGATATATTGTAACTCGAACGCCTTGAGCAATAAGGGTTGCGAAGGGGTATGTGTATATATGTACAAATTTCAATGGAGATATGTATGTGCCGGAAACTAAATAAAAATTCTATAAACAATTGTTATATCTATCATTATTACAATCACCTGCTAAACAAAACATTAAAAGTTTTTGAGTAGTTTTTTCATAACAAGGATTTATTAATATAAGAACAAGTGCCATCCTTAACAAAAAATTAGTTATATTATAATAATATTGATTGTCCAACCCAAATAAGTATATATTTTCATCCATTACTTACAGAAATGGTATATTAATAAATATATTTTTTATTTATTGACAATATTAAAGGAGTGTATGGCACATAATTTAGGGGTTATTTCGAATAACTCTGATGATCCATAATAGAATATAATATCAAAACAAGATATTTGCAGCAACAAAGTCCAATATCTTGAACTATATATAAGGCGTCGAGAGCAAAGGGATAGTTAGTATTGTTGCATAGGTAGAGTGTGACATAAAAATCTGAGAAGCAAAATAAATACATGTTTAATTTTAGTGGTAAAATGGTACAAAACTGAGTTAGAGGAAAAGGCGGATAGAGTAAAGTTGGTGGAAAAGAGGGACATATTTCGTTCTGTGGTAAAGCGGTACAAAACTGAGTTGGAGGAAAAGACGGACAGAGTAAAGTTGGAGGGAAAGAGGGACATATCCCCTTCGGTGGTAAATAAAAAAATATCAGACAATCATTTTTCGACTCAATTGTATCATAAATATTTGATTTGAACAATTAAAAATATAAGTACTGCTTTACCACTGAACGAGATATGTCCCTCTTTTCCTCCAACTCAGTTTTGTACCGCTTTACCACTGAACGAAATATGTCCCTCTTTTCCACCAACTTTACTCTGTCCGCCTTTTCCTCTAACTAAGTTTTTTAATGCTTTACCACTAAAATTAAACATGTATTTCTTTTGCTTCTCTGATTTTTATGTCACACTCTACCTATGCAACAATACTTACTTTCCTTTTGCTCTCGATGCCTCATATGTCGTATGGCGAAGCATTCTAAGGGTAGATTTTCTGAATTATGATATTCTAGAGGGTAATTTTTTTTGCAACTCAAACTACTATTGTAATAACGAATCAATTAGAGCAATTTTGTGTAAAAACAAAAAGGAAAATACAATGATACGTCTTAAAACAGTAAAAGGGTCAAAAATATAGAAGGAGTGATTTCACCCCCTAAATATGAACGATTTCCCAAAAAATTATTTTTTTTTCTTTATAGTCTGGGATCCTATTTTCACCTGCAAAGTTACAAAAAAATCGGCGTCGGACACCAACCTAACTCCCCTTGTAAGTCTTAAGAATGAAAATGCGGAAGGACGAATATGAGACCGAAAGGTCGGCTGGGGGTTACAGGGCGTCTGTTGATAACGCGTCTTCGAGCGGCCATCATATGGTAGTGTTATTGTATCGTATGCGCCCGTCTCTGGCGGTAGAGATCGCTAAGTATGATTCAATTACAGATGTGAGCATTTATAATCGGTCTTTCTCATTCATTTCTTTTCATTTCAATTCATTCATTTCATTTACAATTTCGAATTAATTTAATTATTATATATGGATTATTAATTTAAATACAATATTTCGTGTCTTTCACCTTTATTATAATGAAAGTATATTGGTAAAATTTATTCTAGTTAATTTGTAAATTATTTGTTTTAAGGAAAAATAAAAATCATTTTTTTAGATAAAATATTTCTTGATGATTGGAACGTAACACTTTTCATTCTGGGATCCTATTTTAGGCGAGAAAAAGGCATATATAATTACTTTTCGTAAAAATATTACAATGAAGGCACCACGGCGCCCTACCGAGTTCGACTGTCAGCGTTATGAGTGTACCGGAGTACTCAACGCTTAATTTCATGAATTAAAAATTCGTTCTCCATTTTTTAACCTATATAATCTTATAGGAATAAACCTGAGCTATCTTTTGAGACAAAAAAAAAGAAAAAAACCGGTCCTTTCTAGAGAAAAAGTCAAATTTAGTTTTAACTTTCATTTTTGAAAGTCAAATACTTATTTAAAAAAAATGCTTATGGCCAATCGAAAGGGCGTGAAAAAATCTATCGAAACTGTGGTGTGCAAAAACTTTTTTATTGCTATTCAAAAAGACACAAATATCCGAAATAGATGGTATCTGCACAAAACCAAGAAATTACACCTCCTCTTCTTCATTAATATTTGCTCAAAGAGGAAAATTTTTTTTCCCATGTCCTGTTCTTGGATAATATTGTACCTGCAAGTCAGAAGCTAGGACTCTTGGAACGTGCGCTCATGTTACTAGTGTTTTTTGGTTTCTCGGCTACGCGAGGCACGAACAAAATGTTAGGTATCCTTCAATGCTGCTACTAAATTCAGTGCTAGACGCTGATGAGAGACCAATGGATGTAGATTAAACTATGATCAAAAATTTTATATATAGTGTGAATATGTTGCAAATCATGTAAATAATACATCGTTCTGTATATACTTATTTATTTACTTACTTTAATGTTTTACTGCTTAAATACTAATTTCAATATTAAGTTTTCATTTTATCATGAAATGACAAGAAAACTTATGCTCATTATCACTGTTTATAAATGTTCTATGAGATTTCTAATTCAAATTATTAATGAATATCGATTTCCCTGCTACAGTATTTAACGGTCACAAAACCAACATTCCCATTCATTTAGAGCGCGGTGTGGTTTCGGATCCTGTTTTTAAGTGAATACATTTCCCAACAGTACAATCATAAAATCTCTCATGACTACTTCTTACCTGAATCTAACGATTTCTTTCCTTTCATATTTAAAAGATATGAAACTGTCAATTACTAGACATTTCCGCAGCTTCTTATCATTATTACAGTATCTACAATTCAGAAATGATTAAACTGCTCTGATAATACAAATCCTGCTAAAAGACGCTTCCTGTGAATATTTTAAAGTTATTTTGTTAACATGATTATTAATACAAAAAATATTTGAAGATTTATCCCTTACGAATTTTTAATTTAAATAAAATTTAATGTATCCTTATCGTCTAAACAGTCCCTAACTATTTTAATAATTTCTTATATCCTCATAAATTAATCAAAAAACTTTGCGTGATTTTAGTTTGTAATGTGGTGGATTTTTACCACATTATTAATCCTTTTCCCAGATTGGTTTATCTAATCGGAAACTAAAACAGAACAGCCAGTAGGGACTCAATTAGACATAAGTGTATGAACGTAGTATGAATGTGAGAGAGTTGAACTAGATTAAGTATAAAACTAATTAGATTTAAGCATAATCATACTGATATTTTGTTTTTATCCTGTATTTGCCGTCTGCCTGGCTTTCCGATGAACACAAACTTTACGTTGTTTCAGCTATCTATATGTTTTGAGAGGAGTTATTTACCGTCTGAGATGTGCCAGTCACATACATCTTTATAATTTTAATCATTCTCCAACAATGTAGACAATATAAACCACTTAAATTGTGTAAAGCTTACACCTTTCTACATTTGTTATGAAAAGACACATGAGCTGTCAAAATACGTGGACGCAGCCATAATGGTTAGCCGGAGTTCCACTTCCACAGTCCTTCTGCTGGATTCTAGCTCTCTTTTCACCCATCAGGGAGCAGCAGCTCTCGGATTAATACAAGCTACGTAACTGCGACTGCGCGCTCAGACGGACAGCTCCAAGAACACTCAGTTCCGTGCTGGCTGTTCCCGTGTGAACTTACGTTCTTTTTGTTGTGTTCGGAGAGAAAATCTTATAGTGTTTGCAGAGAGACAATCTCAATACTTTCTTTACCAAAGGGATTACTCTAATTCCTGTATTCGGGTTCACGGAAAGTAAGGTAGGCGTCCGCAAACTATAATTTTCTCCCAGTTGAGCTTTTAGTGTATGAATCTTGAGATTTAGAATTTACGTTATATAACACTCAGCCAACGCCCATATGATGGCATAGCATAGTTTGGCAAATGAGTATTAAAGTTATTGGTTTTTTTTTGAGTACATTTTGAGCATTTGATTTGAGAATTATATTTTGTCGATACGAATTCCGAATGATAATTAGTGAGACGTGTATCTATCAGTTGTATTGTCGAGTCAACGCTCATGTCATGGCTTTTCGCCATTTTGCACGTTTTCGCGTTTGATATACGAATGTATTTATGCTTAGAACAATTCGAGAACTCTGAGCATAGAGTAAATTTAGAGATTCTATTTTCTAGTAGTTTAAATGAGAAGTTTCGAGTTTCTAGAGTTTAAATCTTCATTTGATCTTATGTAACGTTAGATTTGACTAGATTGATTACGTCACCTGGATATAATTAGGTCCAAGGTCATAAACCATTGTGAATACAAAATCATACCGTTGTAACGATTATTACGATCTCTGTCAATTTCAAACTAAGAGATAATCAAATAGTAATGAATTTTTCCCTTTTAGTTTCTCATCTCATCTATTGATTTCAAACACTGTACACTATATCATCTCATATCTTTTATAATAAACTCTGATTTGCTTCTTTTTATAATTAACCATGTTGAGTTTGATTTGTTTCTGCGCCCCCACGAAATCCCTCTCCATCTGAGCTAAATTGAAGGGTAAGAATTTTGCTTAACAGTTAAAGTCGAGGTTAAGATTTCAAGAATAAAGATTTTGGTGGTATCAAGGGATACCTGGCGCCCTAACTGGCTTAAAATATTTTGTACCTATTTGGAAAATTTTGTTGGGTGTTAGATTTTGGCGGCACTCAGAGGCCGAAAGTCCCTATAGGCTGAGACTGTCGTTATAAGTTATTAAGAAATGTCGATATTCCAGATTCAATGTTCGAAGGACAATAAAACAACCCTGTACTTAAGGGCATTGCATAAACGAACTTTGAAATTTGTGCGCCTACATCAGTGGGCGTTTCTTATGTATCGAGGTATCCTATTGGTGTAGACAATATGGTTGTACGGGAAATGACAGACAGATCGAAATTTCACGCCGGGAATATTATAATTTATGTACAACTCCTGCAATTATGGAAAATTCGAAGGTGTCATAGAAAATTCTATAACTTCCAACTATGCATCTGTAATAGAGAATTCCGTGAAAGATTCCGTAAAAATCCGTATTTTGCATTGGAAGTGGTTGAAACCTCAAGCATACCATCGGAAATCGCAGCCATATTATCTGTCACAGCACACAATGTGACTGCATGGGAGATCACATTTCACGCCGGGAACATTGTAATTTTATGCATAACTCCGACAGTGACGGAAAATTCGAAGGTGTCATAGAAAATTCTATAAGTTCCCACTATGCATCTGTAAGAGAGAATTCCGTGAAAGATTCCGTAAAAATCTGTATTTTGTGTACAAAGTGGTGGAAACCTCAGGCATATACTATCGGAAAATAATAAAGTTTTGACATCTATATAAATTGTCACAGCTGACAAGATGGGTGCGCGGGAGATTAGATTTCACGCCGGGAATATTGTAATTTCATGCATAACTCCGACACTGACGGAAAATTCGAAGGTGTCATAGAAAATTCTATAACTTCCAACCATCCATCTGTAAGAGAGAATTCCGTTAAAGATTACGTAAAAATCCGTATTTTGCATTGGAAGTGGTCGAAACCTCACGCATATACCATCGGAAAATGATAAAGTTTTGAGGTACACGGTTGGGTAACTAAAATACCTAAGGTAAATTACATGGTTTTTTTTACAGTAATTTACTAAGTATTTTACGTCAAAAATGACAAATTCATATTGAGTGGTGGTGTTTTGTACGTAAAAGACGTAATTTACATAATTAGAAAACCATGTAAATTGCGTAAAAAAAACTTCGAATGAAGGTGCAGTGCCATGTCGGCAGAAAACGTCGGCGTAAAACAGAAACTCATGAGAGTGAAAGAGACACACTGATCTGTCTATCTCTGTCACTCTCAAGAGTTTCTGCTTTATGCCAACACTTTCTGCCGACATGGGACTGCACCTTCACTCGAAGTTTTTTTACGTAATTTACATGGTTTTCTAATTTTGTAAATTACGTATTTTACGTAGAAAACACCACCACTCAATATGAATTTGTTATTTTTGACGTAAAATACTTAGTAAATTACTGTAAAAAAATCATGTAATTTACCTTAGGTATTTTAGTTACCAAACCGTTTCCACCACTTTGTACACAAAATACGTATTTTTACGGAATCTTTCACGGAATTGTCTCTTACAGATGCATAGTTGGAAGTTATAGAATTTTCTGTGACACCTTAAAATTTTCCATAAATGCAGGAGTTGTACATAAATTATAATATTCCCGGCGTGAAATTTCGATCTGTCTGTCATTTCCCCTACAGCCAATATTGTCTACACCAATCAGATACCTCGATACATAAGAAACACCCACTGGTGTAGGCACACAAATTTCAAAGTTCGTTTATGCAATGCCCTTAATTCAAAGTCGTTTCATATTGTAGCAGTTGAATAAAAATCTCTTTTGTCTTTAATTACTAAAAAATGGTGATATTAATACTTGACGTTTAAGGTACGAAAACACCCTAAAAAACATGGTATATGCTCAAAGAATTGTTGATCTCTCCAGTTCGTGGGTACGAATCTTTTGTTTCGGTAAGTCTGATCGAAAAAAATTATTGGACTTTTAGCCAAATCTATCAGAGTTTTTGAGAAAAAAAAACATTTCACTAAAATCAGCATTTTTACATTAAAATACATGTAATTTAAACTTTGATAAGCGTATATCTAAAAACTGTCCATCTTTCTTACTTTTTATCTTTCGAATTTTTAGTTTGCAGATTGAATTTTGAATTATTGAATTTTGCAATATTTAGGGGTGACTGGGGTGAGTTTCACATGTAAGGTGAAAGAGGTGCTGAGACTTTTTGTGCGAAGCTTTCGCATCAATTGAAAAAATCGTCAGAAAATCCTGGCGTATTTTTGAATTAGGGTGATTTTATTGAATTTTAAAAGTATTTCGGTCTGACGGGTGAGTTCTATATACACTGAGTGATTGTAACATTCTTTTACTCCTGTGGCATTAACTGGAAATATTACCAGAAAAATCCTGGCATATTTTCAATGAGGGTGATTTTATTGAACTTTTAAAATTTTCGGGGGTGGCTGGGGTGAGCTCTAAATGCGTTGAGGGGTTGAGACTTCATGTGTGCCACTTTGGCATCAATTGAAATTATTATCAGCAAAAAGTGGGCGGATTTTTGAATTAGGTTGGTTTTATTGGTTTTTAAAAATATTTAGGGGTAGCTTGCGTGAGTTCCCCATGTGATTAGGGATTGAAATGGCTTTAGGCAGTTTTAGGGTTGTACGCGACTATTTTGGGTCAGAAAATAACAGTTTTCATACATTTAAAAATAAAATTATTTTTCGTTATGCGTTTATGTAAGGAACTTTAGACTTATTGTTTAAGGGATGTTAAAAACATTCTTGCTATGTACGCTTCCTCTACTTATTTGAAAGTAGTTTCGTACCGTAGCAGTTGAATGAAAATCTCTATTGATTTTAGTTACTAACAATAAGAAATGATGATATCCATACTTCGACGTTTAAGGTACGAAAACACCCCCAAAAACATGCTGTATACCCAAAGAATCGTTAATCTTTCTAGTTCATGGATATGAATCTTTTGTTTCGGTACGTTTGATCTTCAAAATATAAAAGTTTTATCCAAATCTATCAATGATGGTTTGAGAAAAAAAAACTTTTTCTAAAATAAGCATTTTTCCTTTAAAATACAAGTAAAAATCGAAACTTTGATAAGTGTTTGCCTAAAAACTATCCATTTTTTTGACATTTTTCTTTCAAATTTTTAGTTTGCATGTTCGAAAATACCAGAGAGAATTTTTTTAGAATTTTTTATCAAAAGGCTATTTTCTGTACATTTGGTGCGAAGTCCTTTGTTTCACAGTGAGAGAAACTTAATCCCTAAATACGAACCAAATGCATGCGGGGGCAGTTTCATCATGCTTATCAGGCTACGGCCTTTTCCTAATGACATTTTTCGATAAAAAAAAAA
>CAJFCO010018281.1:93416-118941 GCA_904066015.1 Synergus gifuensis
AACTTTAAACGCTGTTTTCTCAAACCCATGTTTTTCAAAATTGTGTAAGTGATTACGGAAAAACTAATCAACCGATTTTGTTCGTCCAAGGCTCATTTTCAAGAAGATAAAAAACTATCCTAGATGAACCACGAAGAAAAAAAGAAACCATTTTTAGATATTTTATTCGACAAAATAGTCAAAATTTTTTGCAAAAAAACGGAATTCTTATTTTCAAAGTATGATTTTTATGGTTAATCTTGGAATATCGGAAATTTCGTGGTTCATCTAGGACAACAAACCTTTCTGAGTAAAATGCGATATTAAAACTTAAATTCTGTTGAGAATTGAGGTCAGGATCACTCACACAAATTTTGATGTCAGTGGCGAGGCGTCTTACAAGATCCTCTTAAAATGCATTCATTTTTCATTTTTTATATTGTTTAAATTTTCTTTTATCTTCAAACATTGCGCTAGATACATATTATGTATTATATATGTTCTTTATTCATTTTCTGAATAAAAAATGCCAAAAAAGCGCTTGATTTTGGGTATCTAAAGGTACTTCCTCCCTTAAGTGTCCCGCAGGACACAACACGGAGCGCAAATCGCAACGTGTGAATGAGAATGTGCTCGCGAAGCCGGCAGATTTTTTTTGTTAACAGAATAACTTTCGAAAGAATTAACAGATTGGATTGGCCGTTGATATACTCGTTTAGTGTCCTAAAATGAGGGCCATGCTCGTTAGAGAACCATTCTCCATAAAAATTGAAAAACTTGGAGGACTTTGAAAATCTTTAAATCCACTTTTTCTTTTATTTTATATATTCTATAGACGGATATTCATAGTATATAAAAATCTGCCCGCTTCTCATTCACACGTCGCGCTTCGTGCTCCGTGTTGCGCCCTTCTAGGCTCTTGTGCCTATATGTTTTTATTTAAATTACAACAACTTGAAATGCAAACGAAATCTAATTTACTTATTATAAAATTCTATCGACTTTAAGGAACACATTCTCTTCAAGCCCTCGCGCTTCGCACTCTATATTCGATACAAATTTGTTGATTACATGTAATTCTCTCATAAGAATGTAAAACATAACTAGGTATACAAAGATATTGTCATTGTTACGTACCAGCTCTCTGAAAATATTTCTTTCTATCCATCTTATTACAAATCATTATTTCTTTTTAATATTCCACTTGCGAGATTAGATCGATTTTCACAAATGAAGCCTTGAGTATATAAATTAAATACTTGAAGAATATTTTCCTGAGGCCACTGGCAGCGCTAATCGGAGCTCTCATTGCGACACTTCCGTGAAGAAACGATTAATCAAGTCTCGAAGTATGAACTGGATTTCCAAATATTAAAAGAATTATAAAATTGGATTTAAAGTTAAATTGAAATCATTTTTATACTCTATAAATTAGCATAACGATGGTATGGAATGAAAAAGGAATGAAAAAGAATGATAAAAATATTTCGCCCAGCATTTGCCGCTTTCGTACTCGCATAATAACATGAGTCATAAGCATTAGCTTCAACTACTGGAGACGGGCGCCTATACCATATAACCAACGTAGATGCCTGATGTTACGTTGCCAGTTTCGCTGCAGTTGAGAGATTTCTTATAGACTCAACGATGATTGGCGAATCTTTAAAGTACGTGGCTGCTTGCGTCGATTTGATAATCGACTACCGCGAAAGAACTGGAGTTTAAAATTGTAGAATTATATTTGAGGAAAGAAAGAATTGTAACACCAATTAAGCTTAGAAACTTGTAATTAAACATAAAATTAATAAATTTAATAAAGTTTGACGTAGAAAAAAGTTACTTTACGTCTAAACGGTTTCAAGACCGACGAAATAATGAATACAGAATGATATCCTACCTGTCAGCCCGCGCCGCACGATAGCTCTCGGACTTGCCAGCAGGGTGGGGTTGGTTTTGAGGCGTGCAATTTACAATTTTCCTAAGCTGGGTCAGAGGCGTTACGCAGTAAAAATCTTATAATTAAGAAGTTTTAGTACTTAAATCCTAACGCTTGCAAATTCCAGTAGTTAAATCTTATTTTATAGAAGGTAAATTTAATAGTGGGAAAATCCCAAAACATTATCCTAATAGTGAGAAAGTCTCAGAACATAAACTCAAAGTTGGGAAAGATCCCAACTTTTACTTGTCAAGGATTTCTATTTGAATTTAAACGATAAAGATAAGGAGAGTTCTAGACTAAGTAATATTAGAATAATATTCGTAAATATAATTTGAATGTTCGCGCCTATATGACGTCAAAGAATGGCGGCGTCGACTTCAGAGAAGTCGCACGTCGTAACAATGATGACCGCGCGGAGGTGCGTTATCGGAAATTCCACCTCGCAAAACTGTGTTTGAAAAATTTCTTATTTGCAGGGTTTTGCGAGGTGGAGTGTCCGATAACGCACCTCCGCGCGGTCGTCATTGTTACGACGTGCGACTTCTCTGAAGTCGACGCCGCCATACTTTGACGTCATATAGGCGCAAACATTCAAATTATATTTACGAATATTATTAAATTAATAACATTAAATTAATAATAAATTAATACTATTAAATTAATAATATTGAATTAATAATAAAAAAAATCATATATATACCATATATATTGTGACTTTGCAGAATTCTGTAACGTCAAAAGATGTAACTAACAGCCGGCACCAGAGATATTAAATATTTTGAATCGCGCTCGGTAATATGACCGACAGAGAGAGAGTCCCGCTGCGCAAACCCAGAACACTCTCGAAATTAATTATTACTATTTCTAATCTTCGTTTTGCGAGTTTTCCCTTAACATGTAAACCTCGAGCCAATCGGAACAGTCGAAGGATGTCACTACGAGGGAATCAAGTAATTGAGAAGGAAGGAAGGATGTCTGGAATTTGAAGATCGCCAGTACTCCCGCCAAGCACCAGAGTTCGCCATCTCTCGAGCAGCGAACCTGCCGCCTCAGGGACTATTGCGATGCGCGGAGCCCCGCGCATCCGACGAATTTTATATCTCTACGCCTGAGACCTGGAAAAATGGGACCGTGGCCGTGAATCGTCTCAGGTGTCGTAAAAAAACTCTCGAGAACACTCTAATGAATGCTCAGACATTCAGTGGACTCGAATCGAACATTTTTCAAGTACAAGTGCTGGGCGCGATACCGACTAGCTATATTGGTGACTAGTGACAGAACTCTGCTAAACTACGTCACTAGTCACATGACGTCGGTAGCTGCTATGATTGGACGGAACCAACAGAATTCCATGATGGTGGCTGACCAACTTCCGTCCACCTGTCAACGAATTTCCGCCTTCTTCTTCATTCCGTACTCTCTTTTTGGAAGTCTTTGTGGCAAGAAGCCTTTTTTTTGTGTGCTATCCTTTACGGACTATTGAGCCTATTTGACTATTTTCTTTAAGATTATTGGATATATTTGGACTGTATATAAATTGTTGATCCGAGAATATATATATATTGTTTGAGTCTACGATGGCAGAGGTAAAGTTCCCAAATATTCTGGCAAGTTAGACGAAGTGCTGGTATCAATGCATTACGTAACTTTGGAGTCACTTCGTCTCACTTCGCCATTTTTAATTCTTTGGCTTTTCTGATTATGTAACGTACTGTTTTCCTTGGGAGTGCTCACATACGCGTAATTATAATTATTCTTGGTAATTTATCTGGTTTTGCAATTCTAAATTCAGTGTTTTATGATATTTTATAACGAGATATGGCATGGTTGTAACATAACCTATTGTGCCTGCCACATGTTCGTTTCCTAATTGATTTATTCTTTCCTTTTGAATCATTATTAATTTAAATCGAGTTTTGTTACGGCAATGTTTGATGCGGTTGTAACGTCGCATAGCGTGCCCATCAGACATTCGCCCATCGCTGAGAATTGAATCTTCAATTCAATTCTCTATTATGAATCTTTAAATCTAAATTCAGAGATAATTCATTGTCTTTTGGAGTCGATATAATGTGCGATTAAATTGACAGATAATCAAACTATTTTCTCATTTCTTCTTGTAAATCAAACTACAGAATTCCTAAGTGTGATATTGTAACTTGTTTCCATTCGCATATGATTTTTGTGATCCGATTGATTCCCCTTGATTATTGTTTGTGAAATAAATCAGATTGTTTCTTGTGTGAAATTCGGTCTCAGTTTCTTTTCCGTTACGCTTTTCTATGACCTATGACCTTGAGATTAGCCGGTAGTTGATATTTTCTTAGGATTTTCAGGTAAAGGACAAGGTTCGGAGCTCATCGTCATTTATTAAAATTAAATGACTGGCGCGGTAAAAATTTGAGTTCCGCTGTTAAATTAAAAATTTAAGATTGTCGAGACGTAGTTCCGCGGCCAGAGACCAGACCGCGTTACAATATATATGTATATATATATATATATACCAGTATATATACCAGCAATAATTCGCTTTATGTTTTATTTTAAATTTGACGTTCTACAAAAAAGGACTCTTATGATTTTTCGTTAAATCTATTGGCTTAAGAGTTATTCGAGCTCAAATTTTAACTATTATATAATTATTAATATTATCAAGTATAATTATTAAATAAATAGTTATCTTATAAAATATATCAAATTTTCGTTGTGAAATTTTTATTTATGATCAGAAAAAGCAAACAAAATGTTATTCTTAGAATTGAGATTAATATGTGTGATTTTTCGATTAATAAAGCAGATATTTTTCTGATATTCAAGATAAAAAAATGAAAGTACAGGTGAAATATGATACTATTTGAATAATTAGCCTTAATCCATTTTCATATTTTCCATTATTCCAGATTTTCGAGTATCAGCATAATATTGCTTGTATTCTGATAAAAATTGCTGATACTCGAAAATCTGCAATAATTATATAATAATTAAAATTTGAGCTCGAATAACTCTTAAGCCAATAGATTTAGTGAAAAATCATAAGAGACCTTTTTTGTTGAACGTCAAATTTACAATGAAACATGAAGCGAATTATTTCTTTTGATTCATTTGTCGCAGACTTATAAAATTCTAAAAAACAAATGGAATTTTTCCCATGTTATTTCCATAAGAAACTTAGGTTGGAGCGCGGACTATCTTAAAGTTAATATTAAAAGCTCAAACTTTCAGAGAATTTTTTTTTAATAAATTTGGAAGCATTTGAGTCCCTGGGAGCAAAGAGATTCGAAAATATCCATATTAACGACCACCCTAATGATTATATGGTATAGGCGCCCGTCTCCAGTAGTTGAAGCTAATGATTATGACTCCTGTTATTATGCGAGTACGAAAGCGGAAAATGCTACGCGCAATATTTTTATCATTCTTTTTCATTCCTTTTTCATTCCATACCATCGTTATGCTAATTTACAGAGTATATATACAGGGTGAGTCATTTTAATCTATGGCTCCAAATACACTGGACAACAAAATATGACCTATGTCGAGTTGGGACGAGATATATTATTTCCATGGTAGTTTTCTGTGCTGAATCCAAATCTGACCCCCGTTTTTTTCGTTGATCTCAAATTTTTTAGTTTTTTTGAGTTCAAAATTTTTTCGAAAATTCACAAATCGTGTGATAAAAGGATGAAAAAAATTTTTTCACGAAAAGCGATACATGCTTCCGATGCGTTTCTTAACGCAGAATTCACTGGTGTTTTTGTTTTTTCGATATCTCATATAGTTTTTGAGATACTTTTAAAAAACCAAAAAAAAAATACGAAAAAAAATGAATTTACAAAAATCCTTATATTTAAGCGAATAAATTTTATTTCCTAGTCTCTCAGGTCTCATTCTCTTTGTTTTTTGATGCAGAAAAAACTTAAAAAAAGTTTACAGTTCCAGCTGTAGCGGTTCGGAAGTTACATGAAAGAGAACTTGTCTCTTTCTATAGAGTTCCCAATTTGACGGTTTACAAGTACTCGAGACGAATAATTGTACTTTTTCTAATATCTCATTGCAGTAATGTCTTTCATATTTGCAATAAGAATAATAATAATAATTAAAAAATTTTTTAAATATAT
The DNA here is from genome assembly GCA_904066015.1 of Synergus gifuensis. Classification (NCBI taxonomy): domain Eukaryota; kingdom Metazoa; phylum Arthropoda; class Insecta; order Hymenoptera; family Cynipidae; genus Synergus; species Synergus gifuensis. Next base: position 99,453 of record CAJFCO010018281.1, read on the forward strand.
TTATAAGCTGCTACTTATACTCCCTAGAAACTTTTTCTTTTGCATGCTCGATGGTGATGAGCATTTGGTTCATCAGTCATGAGCCTCCAGCAGTAGTCTGCTAAAGCGTTCACAGTCCAGTTACCTGGGTATCTCTTTTCGATTTCAGCGATTTCTTGATGAAACCGTTCCCCGTGTTCATTACTGACTGCCCCTAAATTTTCTGGAAAGAAGTCCAAGTGCGAGTGAAGAATGTGAATCTTTAGTGACATGTTCACTTTCATTTCCTTGAAGTTCTGCAGCATAATGTTTATCAGGTGTTTGTAGCTTCTGGATTTTGTGTTCCCCAAAAAATTTTGTATGACTGCTTTTACTGACAACCAAGTTTTCCTCTCAAGGTCCATCAAGATTGTTTCAAAATCACAATCCAACATTAGTTGTCGGATTTGGGGTCCTTAAAAAACTCCTTCCTTGATTTTAGCTTCACTAAGTTTAGGGAATTTTCTTTTCAAGAAACGATGACCTTCTCAATTTTTATCCATTACTTTGATAAAGTTTTTTACGATGCCGAGCTTTACATGAAATGGTGGTAATAATATTTTTTGAGGATCAACCAATGGTTTTTGAGCAACGTTCACTTTTCCTGGTTCTAACTTCTTTCGGGGTTTAAACTTTAAACTTTAACATCATAATGTTGATCTCGTGCTCTGCTGTCCCAAGTGCATAGAAAGCAACAAAATTTTGTGTAGCCAAATCGCAATCCGAGGAGAATACCTATTACTTTGAAATCGCCACAGATAGACCACTCATATGATTTATAATTAATATTTTCAAGTAACAATTGCATTATGCAAGAGAACAACTTTCAAACTGTGTTTATTTGCATCAATGAATAAACGCCAATTCTCTGGCTGGTGTTCATGACCAAGGCTCCTAATAAGACCATCTACATCAGTACAATAGATGAGAGTATCTTGACTGGATAAAAATATATTTAAATCTGTATCTCGATTTCGGTAAGTAATTTTTACATCTTTTTTCAATAGATTTTTTTCTTTGAGCCTAGAGCCTAAGATTTCAGCCTGATTTTTCGATAAATTTAGATCCCTTATCAAATCATTCAATTCTTTCTGGTCGAATAATTCTGGTAAGTTTCTGGTCGATTTACATTTTACGATTTGATTTTCATCAGCAGTGATTTATTCTTCTTTTTGGTTTGCAGAATTATCTGGTAAAGAATTGTCACGGTCGCAAGCAGCTTTTGTCACTGAAGGAACATTAGGGTAAATAATGCTGTTCTTGCAACGTGATGATTAGCCTTTTACTTCTGTTAACCAAAAATAACTATCATCGATATGGTTCTCAGGTACTCTCCAAAAAGTAGGAACAGTAAATTTAAAAAGATTATCAAAGTCTCCTCGTTGTACCGACCATAATTTATTCGCACAAGTTTTACAGCAGCTGTTGGGTATCCAACTTTCTTCTCCATTATCGGGTTTAATCTGACAATTATTTCGTAGCCTTCTCGAATGGTGGGAGAAATGTTTTGTCTCATTTTTAGTGGGATGAAAATACCGCAAACGTAGCAAAAGCTATCGGGATGATTTTTGCAGCTGGTATGCATTTTGCAATCGTTGCAAACTGAGGCTTGATTAAAAGCTAAGCGCAAATATATTTTAATTAAGTAGAAATAATTCTAGTTCTATAACAGGTATAAGGTAGCATATGTTGTGACTCCACAGAGGTCTAGAATTTAATGAAGATCAGATAGCGTGGAGAACGAATAGAGCGATATGAACAATAGTAGTGTGATAATGGAGGGGAGTGAAGTGGAGGGGAGACGCGCATGCGCCATGAACACTTTTCTACCACACAAAGCTCTGTAAATATGATAAATATTGCAAATATTAAAGACATTACTGCAATAAGATATTAGAAAAAGTACAATGATTCGTTTCGAGTACTTGTAAATCGTCAAATTGGTAACTCTATAGAAAAAGACAAGTTCTCTGTCATTTAACTTCCGAACCGTTACAGCTGGAACTGTAAACTTTTTTTAAATTCTCTCTGCATCAAAAAACGAAGAGAATGAGACCTGAGAGACTAAAAAATAGAATTTATTCACTTAAATATAAGGATTTTTGTAAATTCATTTTTTTTCGTGTTTTTTTTTGGTTTTTTTAAAATATCTCAAAAACTATGAGATATCGAAAAAACAAAAACACCAATGGATTGTGCGTTAAAAAACGAATCGAAAGCCTGTATCGCTTTTCGTGAAAAAATTTTTTTCATCCTTTTATCACACGATTTGTGATTTTTCGAAAAAATTTTGATCTCAAAAAAACTCAAAAATTTGAGATCAACGAAAAAAACGGAGGTCAGATTTGGATTCAGTACAGAAAACTACCATGGAAATGATATATCTCGTCCCAACCCGACATAGGTCATATTTTGTTGTCCAGTGATATCTTCTAAAATACTTTATCTACGAAAAAATGGTTCCGACAAAGGTTGACCAGGTCCCAGGAGGACATTTGACTGTACCATCAGTTTTGATCTTGAGGTCAATTTGAAGGTCAAAATGAATTAAGACACTTTTCTTAAATAAGAACTCCTATTTTTGACAGTGGATTTAAAAATAGCGGGAAATTTCACGTCAAAAATGACCTGTGGAAAAATTTTTTTTGTGGCCTTGGAAAGGTAAAAAATTAAGACTCAAATGTCTGAGAAACGACTAGATGCCCTGTTTCTGAATTGTCTTGGTTTTTCGGGGTAAACAAATGTTCAAGATCCTTCAGAAGATGCTGTTTTTGACTGCGGATAAGTACGTGGATTAGATGAGAGCGGGAAATGTTGTGTACGAAAATTCCTTTAAAAAATTTTTTTTTATGACCTTGATAGTGTCAAAATTCAAGGTCAAGTATCTGAAAAAGATTGGGTACCTTTTTCTGACTATTTTCGTCTCTTCTCATTTAGGAAAATGATCATTCTTAGAAAATATTGAACTCTGTGCCCGGATGAACTTTTTCTGGTAGACTTCAGGCTATGAATTGTTATCACGACACCCCCCCAATCACACGCAGACAGTAACAATCATTTCTGATAAGATGTGAAGACTGTGAATATTTTTCGATCTTCTGCTTCAAGAAAATGGTCATTTTTCGAAAATATTGATCTCTGTGCTCGGATGAATTTTTTTGGTAGCCTTCAGGCTGTCTATTGTTATCACAACACCCCTTCAAACACACCCAGAAAGTAACAATCATTTCTGATAAAGTGTGAAGAATATGTGAATATTTTTCGATCTTCGCCTTCAAAAAAATGATCATTTTTTGAAAATACTGTACTCTGTGCCCGGATGAATTTTTTTGTAGACTTCAAGCTGTGGATTCTTATCACATTCTTATTATCCAAAATGATTGTTAATACCAGGGTGTGTTGGAGGGGGTGTTGAGATAAGAATCCACAGCTTAAAGGCTACAAAAAAAATTCATCCGCGCACAGAGTTCAATTTTTTCGAAAAATGATCATTTTTCTGAAGGAGAAGATCGAAAAATATTCACAGTCGGCACATCTTATCAGAAATGATTGTTACTGTCTGGGTGTGTTTGGATGGGGGTGTTGTGATAACAATTCATAGCCTGAAGTCTACCAGAAAAAGTTCATCCGGGCACAGAGTTCAATATTTTCGAAGAATGATCATTTACCTAAATGAGAAGACACGAAAATATTCAGAAAAAGGCACCCAATCTTTTTTCAGATACTTGACCTTGAGTTTTGACCCTCTCAAGGTCATCAAAAAAGGTTTTTAAAGGAATTTTCGTACACAATATTTCTCGCTCTAATCCACGGACTTATCCGCAGTCAAAAACAGGAGTTACAATCTAAGAAAAATCGTCCTCACCTTCAAGTGACCTTGAAAATTTACCTGAAGGTCATGATGGTCAATGTTATGTACACCTTAAAATTTAATCGACTTTTCGGAAGCATCTTGAACATTTGTTTACCCCGAAAAATCCAAGACAATTCAGAGAAAGGGCATCTAGTCGTTTTTCAGACATTTGACCTTTATTGTTTCCTCTTGGAGGAAGCTTTGTAGTGGTGACAAAATCTAGTTTCCTAAAATAGGATTTTTTGAACATATTTCAAGCGCAATATATCTAATATGGTGCCCTGAAAAATTGTCCCGATGTGTGTGTGTGTGTGTGTGTACGGATGTATGTCACGATCCAGCAATTTCTTGAAAACGCGTAGAGAAAAATTGATGAAATTTTGCATAGTTATTCCACTATATACCTAGTTGAATTTCTTACAAGGATTTAAAAAGATATTTAATTTTACCAGTTCGGTGTACTTTTATAATTTTCATAAAATTGATTTTTTCACAATAACTTGTCAAATATTCAAAATTGAAAGCTGATGTAAGGAAAATAAAGCTTCCTTGTGTCGAGACGAATGGATTGACCTATGTGATTAATTTATTTTATTAAAAAATTAGGATGTTATGGTTAATTGTATTTTCAAAAATTAATTATTCGACTATAACTTTTCAAATAATCAAAATATTGTCTTGACGTAAGGAAAATAAATGTTCCTTGCATCCAGATGAATCGATTGGTCTATATGATTAATGGATTTCATTAAAAAATAAGAATGTTATGGTTAATCGTATTTTCAAAAATTAATTTTTCGACTATAGCTTTTCAAATAATCAAAATTTTGACTTGAAGTAAGGAAAATAAATGTTCCTTGCATCGAGACGAATCGATTGGTCTATAATATTATTTCATTTCATTGAAACATAACAAAGTTATAGTTCTATTTAATTTTGAAAAATTTCTTTTTCAACTATAACTTCTCTAATACTTAATATTCGAAGCTGACGTAAGGAAAATAAAGGTTCCTTGCGTCGAGGCGAATCGATTGACCTATAAGATTAATGCATTTCATTGAAAAATAATAAATTTGTGCTTTATTGTAATTTTAGAAAATGAATTTTTCGAATATAACTTCTCAAATAATCAAAATTTAATGCTGATGTAAAGAATACTTAATGCTTCCTCTATGAAGAAGCAAATCATATTTGCTTACAGGAAGCAAAGTGCTCATTGAATGAGCAAAAAAATTGATTCAACTTCACAGCTAGTTTTTTACCTTTCCAAGGTCACAAAAACAATTTTTTCGCAGGTCATTTTTGACGTGAAATTTTCCGCTCTTTTCAAATCCACAGTCAAAAATAGGGGTTCCAATTTAAGAAAAGTGTCTTAACTTGGACTGAAAACCAAAGCGAAAATAGTTGGCAAGAGTTTAAGAATAGAGCCATACTTAGAAAGGAAATGGGAAAAATAAGAAATAGAAAAGATAAAAATAAAATAGGGAAAAACGATGAAAGAGCGTCAGGAATTTGCGAACTAAATGAGAACCAACAGCGAAGGTTGGAAGAATTTTTAAAAATGAAAATTAAACCCGAGGTAGGGAAGGAGCATAGGGCAATACATTTAGCGAAGCATAGAAAAGATGTGCAAGGGCACAAGCCTATTAGGCAAAGATTTTATCAGGTTAGCCCAATAGTTAAACAAGCGATTTACGAGGAAATTGATAAAATGTTAGAACAGGGAATAATAGAACCCGCAAGTTCTGAATGGTTAAACCCAATAGTTATGATTAAACGGTAAATATAGATTCTGTTTGGATTTTAGGAAAGTCAATAGTATGATTAAAAAGGTTGGTTACCCTATACCATTAATGGATGAGATCAAGGATGCTCTTAAAGCTGCGAAATATATATCCAAGGTAGATCTCAAATTAGCATATCTGCAAATACCCATAAAGGAAGAGTCTAAGCCTCTAACTGCGTTCATGGTTCCTGGAAAGGGGATGTATCAATTAAGAGGATGCCTTTTGGGCTGACAAATGCTCCCGCAACTTTCTAGAGACTAATGGATAAAATAATAACACCCGAGTTAAAACCGCAGGTATTTTGCTACTTGGACGATATAGTTATCGCGACGGATAGCTTCGATGAGCATTTAAAATACTTGGGGATAGTATTGGATAGGGTAAACGAAGCAGGTTTAACGATTAGCCCGGAAAAGTGCGAATTTGTGTGTTCAGAGGTAAAATATTTGAGTTTAAAAATAAATAAAAAAGGCATACAGATAGATGAAGAGAAAATTAAACCAATTCTGGAATACCCGGCACCAAGAAATGTAAAACAATTGCAAAAGTTAATTGGAATGGCGAGTTGGTATCGTAAATTCTTACCACGTTTCGCAGAAATAGTGGAACCATTTAATAGGTTACTAAGAAAGGGTAAAGCCTGGGAGTGGGGAAAAGACCAAGAAGAAGCCTTTGAGAAAATTAAGAAAGTATTAACGTCGGATCCGATCTTAGTACACCCAGACTTTACAGTACCTTTTCAATTGGAAACGGACGCGAGTACTACGGGGTTAGGAGCAGTATTAACACAAATTAGGAACGGGAAGAATCATGTAGTCGCTTACGCGAGCAGGGGCTTAAACGGAGCGGAAACGAGATATACGGCTATAGAATTAGAATGCTTAGCAGTAATTTGGGCGATAAGGAAATTCAGACCTTATTTAGAGGGCTTTCATTTCAGGGTATTGACTGATCACCAAGCTCTGAAATGGCTTTATAACATGAAGAACCCAACAGGTCGAGTAGCCAGATGGGCTCTGGAATTGTTCGAGTACGATTACGAAGTAGTCTATCGGAAAGGTAGTTCAAATCACGTGCTGGATGCACTCTCGAGGAAAAACGAAATTGAAAAACCGTTAGACAGAGCTTTAGCGACATGCACAGAAAAAACGCTCGAAAACATAAAAGAGGAAACCGATGATTGGTATAAAACCAAGGTTAGGCTGGTGTTAAAGCATCCTAGGGAAAACGAGAATTGGAGAATAAGAGATTCTCAACTGTATTTTTATAGACCAGACCCGCTTAAGTCGAAACTGTTACTAGATTCCAATCCGTGGAAACTGGTGATTCCTAAAAGATTGCGTAAACAGGTTTTGTTATAAAACCATGACAATGTGCTGGCACTAGGGGTCGAGAAAACGTACTCAAGAATATCGGAAAACTATTTCTGGCCAGGAAGTTATTCCAAAGTATTAAACTTATTAATACGTTAAGAACTGTAAAATTTGTCAGAGAATTAAACCGGGAAATAAACCTAAGATAGGGCAAATGGGCAAAAGAATAATACAGGAACCGTGGACTATGGTCACAGCGCACATAATGGGACCGTTACCATTTTCAAAAAAGCGTAGAAACCAATATATCCTGGTGATAGTGGATAACTTCTCTAAATGGGTAGAGATAATCCCTATTAAAAAAGCGAATGGTGAAGAAATAGAAACGGAGTTCTATAATAAAATAATATCACACTGGGGAACCCCCAGAATATTGTTAACAGACAATGGGACGGAATTTGTTAACAAAACTATTAGGAAGTTAGCTGAAAAATTCGGGATTAGACACGTAACCACACCGAGGTATTACCCCCAAGCGAACCCAACAGAAAGATACAATAGGACGATCAAACAGTTGAACAAGGCGAATCTATTATAGATGACGATCATGCGTTATGGGACGAGTACTTAGTCGATATCAAATACGCGATGAACTCAAGCAAAAATGCATCAACAGGGTTTACGCCAACGTTCGTAAACTTAGGTAGGGAATTACACCCACAGCAATCATTAAAAGCTGAAATTGAAAATACTGAAGAGGTATAATTTCAAGAAGTAGATAAGTGGACGGATAGATGGCGAAGTTTTCAAGTATTGAAAGAAGAAGTTCAGAAGAACTTAGATAACGCGAACCAGAGACAGGCAGGATACTATAACCTTCGAAGGAGACCGCAAGAATTTAAAGTAGGGGATAGAGTTCTTAAAAAATTCAATAAATTGTCCAATAAAGCGGAAAGTAAAGCGGGTAAATTGTTTGATAAATACGAAGGAACATTTAGAGTAAGAAAGAAATTGTCTCCAACAATGTATGAATTAAAAGATTTAAAGGGAAAGAGTATCGGTAATTCGAATATCAATGATTTTAAATTGGAAATAATCACAGATAATGCTCAAGTAGAAAAAGAACCACTAGGAAATAAGGTAAATAGAAAAAGAAGCAGTAGAAAAAAAAAGATAAGGGAAAAGAGAACCGTATAGGAAGAGAGAGAGAGAGACAGAGAGAGAGAGCAAGAATAAAGGTAAAGGTAAAAACTCTGATAGATTCCAATTTGAAACTCTGACGCAAAACTCTAATACGAAACTCTGACTCTAAAACCGAGGAAAAAATTCAAGACACTAAAACTCCAAACAAAATAAGAATCATTTGTTTTTTCCAGATGGACAATAAGAGTCACACTCCTAGAACATTTAGACCACTGCAAGGCTTTGCAGTGGCTAAAGAAAAGTAGAACAGTGGTGCCCCCGGAGGAAATCCCGTACCGCCCGCACCGACACGTGCGCAACCTTCTGGCCGGGGAAATTGCCCACAAACTAAAGAGTACCAGCAGCAGAAGCAACAGGAGTGGGGCACAAGCCCGGAGGAGGTTGCAACATTGTGTCGGGAATGCGACGAGCAAAGGGCCGCCGGGAAGTGGAACGAGATCAATCGACTTTAGATGGAAGAAATGGCGAGGCGAAGAGGGTAGGTGGATGAAGCGTTAGAAAAGGGAAGGAAAGAAAGGGAAATGGCCCAGGAAGAAGCAAGGAGGACGAAGGAACCTCCTGGTTCGCGACCTGGTGCATCCCGGTCCTCGGTTCACCATTAGAATTTTTTTATGTCCTTCAAAACCTTGGAATTTAAAAAAAATTCCCGAAGATTGCTATTCTAACTACCTGTTGCGTAATAGCGTGGCCCAAAAATGCATGGAAAAATTTTTTTTGATGCTACAGAGTCTCGATCCCCCCAATTCGTTTCTAAATGCGAAAAAAGAAATGTCATATTTTTATATTAATTTTGATTTTAACACATGCCTATTTTCACTTGAAGTTTCCCATGTAAATTGCATGGGGAAAAATCACTTTTTAGAGAATTAGGAATAATTTTTCAGGGTTTAGGAAAATGTTATGGGAAAGTATAGATGCTTATTGAGGATTATCCAACGAAGAATTTCATGTACCACACATATCGTTTGACACTCCTAACACACCCCCAGCGTGCCTTGAAAACTACCCTTAAAACGAAAATTGTCAATTATTCATAAAGTCGACCTTCTGAGTGCTTTATTCTGGTTTTTTTTTAAATAAAAATTCTTTCTATGAATCTAGTGGAATATTTATCAATATTAGTTAATTTTTAATTATTTAAACAAATTCCTTTGGTTAAATAGTTATTTTTTCGAAAATTCATTTTTTAAAATAAAAATTGATCGGTAATTGTATAATGGAATACTTATTAACTATTTTTAAATTTTTTAAACAAATTGAATTGGTTTAAATAATTTGTTTTTGGAAAATTCTTTTTTTTATTGAAGATTATTACTATTTATTTAGTATAATATTTATTAACATTAGTTAATTAATTTTTAATTTTTTATACAAATTCCATTTGTTTAAAATATCTTTTTTTCCTAAAATTCGAAAATTTTTTTGCGTTATTATCGTTACATGACATAAATTTATTTTCAAATATTTTTCAATTCTTGTCTACGTTCCTATAATCGGAGAAGACAGGTGTTACGTCCTACCTGGCATTAATTTATTTATCGTCCTAACTGGCAACAGACTCTATTTCTTTATAACTAATTCCCTCGTTTTAGTTCGCAATTTAATGCGAATCTGGGAACGAGGACAAGCCAAATGAAAGGAATTAGTACTTTTAAAATGAACAATTTATTAAATTTACTTTCACAATTTTAGATTTCCCTTACAATTTGAAATAGAATTGACCCTTACGACGAGTTAAAATGAGCCTGAGTTGAGTGATAAGTGACGGGCTCACCGGTGACGATTGGAATGGTATATTTTCCTTGGTCGCTGATAATCCTTGGGGTTTCCGTAGATGCCTTCGTGGATAATTATTTATTCCTGTGTAATTTATCCTTGCACCAATAGTTCTAATTTAATTGTGGGGTTTAGGTATGTTCCACTCGTAGGGATAGACTGTCACACACAAGATCCGGGAAAACTCAAACTACTTGTAGATACGGCAGGTTTACTTTTAAGACCGAAGATTTCTGCACTTTGAACTTGGTAATTCAAGACTCGAAACTGAAGACTGTTCACCGTAGAACTACACCCTTTCTTATCGAACTCGAGACTGAGACTGATATCCTCTTTTGGGCCCGCGGTATTTATCTCAATTTGGGCCCTATTGTCCGGACGAAACTCTATCAACGTGGATGTAGTAGTGTGATCAACGTGGACGTATTAGTTTGTTATCACTGTAGACGTATCAGTGTGATCAACGTGGACGTGGTAGTGTGGTCAACGTGGACGTATTAGTTAGTTATCAGCGTAGACTTATCACTGTGATCAACGTGGATGTAGTAGTGTGATCAACGTAGACGTATTAGTTAGTTATCAGCGTAGACGTATCAGTGTGATCAACGTGGATGTAGTAGTGTGAGCAACGTGGACGTATTAGTTTGTTATCAGCGTAGACGTATCAGTGTGATCAACGTGGATGTAGTAGTGTGCTCAACGGGGACGTATTAGTTTTCCTACTGAATGTATGTGAGTTCTTGAAAATGCCCTTCGTGGACGTTATCGGGTGAATATGAGTGAGACCCGTCGGAGATGTGTGGGTGTCCTGTAAGTGCTTCTTACACAGGTAAGGTTCGTAGTGCGCTCCCGAATGCAGGAGTTCAGGTAGAAAGGTCAATGTTCCGTTTGAGATTGTTACTGTCCGGCGGCTCGATTCGTAAGGGTCGATTACATAACTATGATTATTAATTAGTGCAATTTAGTGATTACAATTGGATACAAGATTATTGGATAGCATCGTTAATAATTATTGGTTAGTGATTAAGATTATTGTATCAATTAATAATCATTAACTAGCATGGTTAATGATTATTGATTACTGTAATTTAGTGATTATAATTATTACATAAGTGAATACAAAATTATTGGATATGTGATAAATGAATTTAATTAATAATTAATATTATGCGTTAGTCGCGTTGACGTGACACAGATATAAAATTTCACAAAGGTGGAATAATTTGTCCTAATTTTATTATAAGTCACCAATTATGGAAGATATATCTCTTAGGTAAAATATTTTTCAAATACATTTCAAAACATACTTGATACTTTCGAGTTTACCTGAGGACTTGTAATAAACTTAGAAAAACTCTTTTCATCAAAACTCTTTCCATCGAACTTTTTTGTAATTCGATGAAATCTCAGAAATAAATGCTATTATTAATGTTTAAACAATGCAAAAATATAATTTATAGAATAACAGGCCGCCAGTTAAATTATATAAAACTTGATTTAATACCAGGATGAGAAATTTGGAAAAAAACATTTTTTAAACAAATGGAATTTGTTTAAACAATTCTAATTTAGTTAACCAATATTAACAAATATTCTACTAAATCAATAGTAATAATCTTTAATAAAAAAAAAGAATTTTCGAAAAAAAATTATTTCAACAAATTCAATTTGTTTAAATAATTAAAAAATAGTTAATGAATATTCCATTAAACCAAAACTGATCAATTTTTATTTTAAAAAATGAATTTTCGAAAAAATAACAATTTATCAAATGGAATTTGTTTAAATAATTAAAAGTTAATTAACTATTATTGATAAATATTCCACTAGATTGATAGAAACAATTTTCATTTAAAAAAAAAGAGAATAAAGCACTCAGAAGGTCAATTTTATGAATAATTGACAGTTTTCGTTTTAAGGGTAGTTTTCAAGGCACCGTGGGGGTGTCTTAGGGGTGCCAAACCTATATGTGTGGTACATGAAATTCTTTGTTGGATAGTCCACAATAAGCCTCTATACTTTCTTATAACATTGTCCTAAACGCTGAAAAATCATTGCAAAAACTCTAAAAAGTGATTTTTTCCCATGCAATTTACATGGGAAACTTCAAGTGAAAATAGGCACGTGTTAAAATCGAAATTAAAAAAAAATACGACATTTCTTTTTTCGGATTTAGAAACGAATTGGGGGGATCGAGACTCTGTAGAAAAAAAAAGGGTTTTTGGAACACACTAGTGCGCAACCTTGTGCATCCCGGTATTCGGGTCACCGTATGGTGCTTTTAACATTCTTAGAAAACTTAAAATTTCGAACAAACTGCCCGAAGATTGTTCTTCTAAACACCTGGTGGGCGACCTGGTGCACCCTGTTCATCGGTTCACCATTGGAATTTTTTTATGTCCTTCGAAAACTTGAAATTTAAAAAAAATTCCCGAAGATTGCTATTCTAACCACCTAGTGCGCTACCTTGTGCATCCTGATTATCGGGTCACAATTTGGAGTTTTTTTGTTCTTCGAAAACTTAAAATTTCAAAAAATTTCATGAAGATTGTTATTGTAAATACCTGGTGCACGACCTTGTGCATCCCGGTTATCGGGTCACCATTTGGTGCTTTTAAAATTCTCAGAAAACTTGAAATTTCGAATAAATGCCCAAAGATTGTTGTTTCAAACACCTGGTGGGCAACCTGGTGCACCCTGGTCATCGGTTCATCATTGGAATTTTTTTGTATCCTTCGATAACTTGGAAGTTAAAAAAAATTCCCGAAGATTGTTATCCTAACCACCTGGTGCGCGACCTTGTGCACCCCGGTCAGCCATTCACAATTTTAGATTGTTTTTCTAACTACTTGATGCACTCAGGTCATCGCTTCACCATTTGGAATATTTTATGTCCGTCGAAAATTTGGATTTCGAAAATTTTCTTGCTGCCTTTCGTTGAGTTCATGCGGAACCTATTTTCCGACTTTATGAATTTTTCCCATTGCTTTCAAACGAAGCTTCTAGATACGTTATTAATAAACGACGACCGAGTATAGGCAGATAGGAGTAAGATTGATATTCTCAGAGTTTCGAATAATTTTAGTTATGAATAAAAATTAATAGTTTGGCCACTTGTATGCATTTTTTGATTAACTGATATAAACCTACAGTTAATTTGTAATATTTGCATCACTGAGAATATCAAACCTAATTCTTATTTCCTTCTACTCGGAAATTATTTCTTAATGAAGTACCACTATTGTGAGTTAGCTAACTTCTACAGCAGTGGAAGGGTCATTTCTATGGTATATCGGTCATTATCGAGTACAATCGTATATAATGAAATAAAATAATTAATTCTCGGGAACCAACTAATTGAAAACAACTATTCTAATTTTAGGATAATGCAGTCATTTAGAACGGAATAATAACATTCAAATTTGCAAAATTTTCTAACTCTGTTAGAAATGTCAACTAGATCTAGCTGACATTTGTCGCCCTGTGAGAAAAGTTTCCAAGTTTGCATTTTATTTTAGCGTTCCATGTGACTACATTATTCTGTAATCATAAACTTGGTTTGCATGTATTTGGGTTCGAGTATCAATAATTTTATTGTACTTTTCACAATTGGACCCACTAATGATCGATATGCTAATGATCGATGAACCTGGAAATGAACATTTCACTGCTGTACAAGTTAAATAACTATGAGTAGATGATACCTCATTAACAAACTACGACCGAGTAATATTTGCATTACTGAGAATATCAAAACTAGTTCTTATTCTGATTCTGATATTTGTCGCCAATTAAGAAAAGTTTCCAAGTTTGCATACTGCTTTTTCATTTCAAATGTCTAGATTATCCTGTAATCATAAACTTTGTTTGCATGTATTTGGTTTCGAGTAAACAATAATTTTATTCTATTTTTTACAGTTGGACAATGGTAATGGGAAATGTCTAAAGGAATGGTAAAGGAAAATGGCAAAGTGAATGGTAAAGGGAAATGGTAAAGGTAAATGGTAAAAGGAATGGTAAAGGGAATTGGTAAAGAGAATGGTAAAGGGAAATTGTAAAAGGAAATAGTAAAGTCAGTAGATAAGCAAGGGGAGTTCTAATGCATGATTCCTGTTACCGACATTTACCGACACTCAAGAATGTTCGATGGTTCGTGTCCGTGCTAAAAAATTTTCCTGTCTAAACATGACCTTGAGAGTGTTTAAATAAATGATGACGCAATTCTTCTATAGTTTTACTTAAATATGACGAAATGTAACCTTGGTATTGTTTAAATTAGAACATTTATTATTTGAACATTTATTATTTAGAACATTTGTTTATTCTACAGAAGATATCATATAATATATGTATCGGTTATTAGACTTTCAAGTCGTGGGAAGCGGAAAAGGAATCTGATTTAGCGCATGTAAGAGATCAAATAAAAATTTAAGAAATGGTTGATGTCCATGCTGAAAAAATTTGGTTTTTTAATGATGATAAATATGATGACGTCATATCCGTTATTGGTCTTTCAGATCGTCGGTGCCTCCGTGTGAAATTTATATGTTTTTAATAACAGTTTCGAAGCTTCTAGATTAATGATTAAAATAAATCAATGTTGTCAAAATTGTGATGACGTAACATCCGCCCTCAGGTATGAGAAAAAATTCTTCTGGAAAGTGTGATTTCATGTCGTCATAGAGGGGAGATATGGTGCAAAAGCTCTGATTGCAAGATCCAATTTTTATAGCTCTATCGTATTTGGTGAAGATATGGTAATCGCTAAAATGAATAAAACTAAAATAAATTTCAATAAACCAATATACACTGAAACCTCAATATGAGTCCCCTATATTTCTGTAATTCTGAGAAGTTGGGTTGCTCCCAAACATAGATGAGGTAAGGTGGGGAGTCGAGAAGGGTACACTGGTACATACGCCGCTGACTTATGACCTGCACGTTCCCTTGATATGTGTCTGCTGACAGAAATATAGGGGACTCAGATCGAGGTTTCAGTTGTAACGTATATTCCAAGTCAAAGGGACAGTTTCACCAAGAACAACCGTCAAAAAATCCCTGACACCTCAACTTAACTACCGAAGGGCGCCTGGCGTCTCTTATAACGCCGCTCCAAAAAAAAGATCCCAAAAATCCAGAGACCTGAAACTTTATTCCTACTAGCTAGTCGTAGAGGGATTTTGTGGGGGCATGACACGAATTAAACCACATATGATTATAAAATGATGAAATATTATAAGTTTATTGAAGGAGACACTTGAAATGAAACAGAGAGAACAATCGAATGTGATAGATTATAATAAGAAAGAACAAACACGTTCTTTACGGTGTTCGTAGTTTGAATTACACTCGAGTTACGTGATGTACGGTATGATGGGAAAGTTGTTACATCATCGGGAATAAATTAATATTTTACATAGTGACTTAATTTTTGAGATATAAGTATTTTAAGATTTACATGAAATGACTTCAAATGACTTCAGTCTAATCTGAATGATAAAAGAAAGTTACATAAGAGTTGGAAAAATCGATACTACAAAGTGCTATCCCACTCCTAAACATAGTGAAAGTGGCTCCAAATTCTCAACTTTTCAGGTTAACCTTTGATTACAAATGGGTAATGCGAAACTAACTTTATTCTAATTCACTAAGATCATCAAAAAATGAAAAAAAAAAAAAACGCAAAAGAGACAAATTACGCGTCACGCCTCAAAATGGCTGCGTCATTGGGCGTTGGCCCGCACAAAGAAAGTAATTCCGGACAGGACTAGAATCCTGGCACATTTTATTTTATAAATTCATCAAAATACAACTCGAGAAAATTACTGGGAGCTAAAGGATTCCGAGCCTATCTTACTGAACCAAGCACTGGTCCTGGAACTCCAGCAATCCACAAAAAAGGTCTAGAACAGGAACGATAATTTCACGATATTCAAGATTACGTCAACGCAAAATGACGGCCAGCACAGAAATGGCGATTCGCTCCCCCTCCCGTCCGAGCGTCTCGTCGTCTTGCCACGTATTCGGCACTCCGAGAGCTGCTGCCCTCTATCACGACGCATTTCGTCTTGAACAACTACATAAACCGTACTGCGGGCTTAAACATGGCTGCGCCCTCGATCTTGACAGCTTCTTAACAATGTCGAGGTTAATATCACTAGTTGCAATCTTTGCATGTCATTACTACACAATTCTGCAGTCAGGAGGATGAGAACCTTTGTAAAGACGAGCGATACTCGGACAAGCAATGGGATACGAGCGGCAGTCTGTGAAGTGGTAGTGTTTCTATGTACTTTAGTGCCAGAATTCTTGTTCCTAAATAAAAGGAAAACGTTTACATTTTCAATCGGTAAAGCTTATTACTAACGATATATCGTTCACTCCAATCCATACTTCCACTCATTCCCTTAATTATAGGTTGAGTTCCTGCTGGCCGAATACTTTATGTTTTTTTTTTAGGTTATTTTACAGTTCTGGGAGGAGGATCGGTAGTGGTCAAAAATCACCACGTTACACAGTGTATATACTGCGACGCACACTTTTTTAGATTTCAATAAATGAATCTATGGTCTCTAAAGTGACACATAAAAGGCCCCCCCAAAAAAGAAATTATTACAAATAAAAGAAAAATAGGAAAATTATATTGTTTTCAGGAGATAGTTTTAAATAATAATAAAAAAAATTTACAAAATAAGTTTAGACAAGAAAATAAAGAAATTCTGGGCGTCAGTCCTTTCTTGGGACAAAGATAAAAATAAAACAAATAAATCTATTCATAAAAATTCAAATAAGATCAATTCAGCTAAAACATACGAGAAATATAACAACGAGATAAAAGGAAACATTATTCCTAAGAGATAAGAGATAAAAGATAAAGGTAGAGGTAACCTCGCAAAATTTTAACAAAATTAATCATTAAAAGAATAGTTAAATAGTATTAAAAGATATTAATTCATACAAAAGATATAAAATATAGAATAAAAGTTAAAATATTAAAACTTCAATAAATAAAAATTATTGGCGATAATTTAAACAAACTAAAATTAAACAAAACTAAATTTATTACTAGCTCAGAACATTTAAATAATTAGTAGAGAGGGGTGGTTCGGCATTTATAAGACTCAAAGTGTTTAATAAAAGAATTTAACAAAATTTTATTCATTTGAATAAGAATATTCTGACATGAGATAGAAATAACAATGAATTGATTTGAAATGTAAGAATACAAACAAGAGTTGACATTGAAATTAAATGCTTACAGAATGAAAGTCAACGGTCCAACAGCATTCAAAATAAGACATGTTAAAATCAATAATTATATAAGATATCACATAAAATTTTTATAGAATATTACAGGCAAAAAGGGACTAAAAATGGGGAAACATGTAATAGAATTAAGGGGTTTTGGGTTCTCACTAATTGGGGAAATTTGGCTTCTCATTAAATATTTATTATTTCAGGGAGAATTTAATTACATTTTCTATAAATTGGGGCTTTTGGGTTCTCAGTAATTGGGGTAATTTGGGTTCTCATTAATTAAAACGGTTTTGGTTCTCATTACACATTCAAAAAAAGGGGTAATATAATGTAAATTAAATATACGAGAAACATCATTAAAATCATTCATGATTAACATAAAAAAATGGATTTCAAACAGTTAGATTTAATGGTTATTCGACACTCTGGATTATTAGACAAATTACAAGCACATATTTAAATAGTGAAAAAATTCAATAAAATTCAACAAGGTATTATTAAAAAAATACAATAAAATTCAATCCTATATAATAAATTATCATAAAATAGGATGATTCAGCCAAGGAGTTAAAAGAAAATATTTAAAATAATATAAAAATTGAAATGAATATAATAAAACAAAATAAACTTGGCTAAATCATTAAAAGATATCGAATCCTACCTCGAAATTCGAAGAGAGACAGTTTAATTACACTTTAATAAATTTATATTGTAGACTTGACACGTGCTTTCGCTGAGAGTTCACAATGTAAATAGATCGAGTCAAGTTCTTAAGGAAGCTCGTTAGCCTGAAGGAATTATAAATTGGGGGAAAGGGCTGATGCGCGTAGTTCTAATTTCCGTAATTTCGCATGGTCGTCAGAGTGATAGCCGATGAGGTCCGCTTCCGATTCGTCAATCCGATGTCCTTTCTTCTTCTTTTCCTACTCCTTATCGGCCGTTGTTACGAGACAGAGAGTTTCCGAACTCCTTTACACAAGAGGGAGTGAGATACAAGAAACTTTGATGCTTTCAGATATCAAGAAATGTGGAGAACAAGAATATGGAGAACTAATAATGATAGTTTCTTCCTTCTATGTTCGAGATAATTTAGAGAGAGAAATAAATGGCATTTACAAACCAGTAAACGTCTGTTAATAGACAAAGAGGTAAGAGATAATTACCGGTATCTGTAATTCGAAAAAATCGGTGGAAGCAAAGTTGTGCACCTTATAATTAGGCGAAGTTACCAATTCATATATAGAATTATAAGGTAATCGCTTCGGTCAATCTTTGCCAGGAATGAGCCTACATATAAAGATGACCAACACCAATCCTTCTGCCCATTATTCACAGATTTGACAATTCTGTCTTAGACGTTAAGAGGGATGGTGGAGAGATAGATAACGATAGAAAAGGCCCAAGAACAGTAGCTGTGGCGAAAAATTCGTGAAGGTAGTGTTGCGAACGATGAAATCGAATTAGTGGATACGTAGGTGGTTGGTACGTCTGTGGCTGCTCGCTCGTGACCGTAAAGCTCGGAAATTTACAACAAATAAAAAAAATATAAAATAAATCAACCCTAAAAATATTTTATTAACAAACTGTTACGATCATACTTGCATAGCCCTATGCAAGTCGCGATAAGCAATTTGAGAACTCTGTTTTGCTGACGAAGCATGCCGGAGTCTCTCAAGGTGTTTAAAAGTGGACAGAGAAACACTCAAATGAAAGAACCTCCACTAAAAAATAATTTTAATTAGTAAATGAACGAAAAAATATACTTTATTCCATGAATTTTCATATTTTTCAAAATTTTAATTGTATAAAACTCCTTTTAATTTAGAATTATAATATAGAATATATGAGTGCCTGTAATATGTATGTGTGCGTGAATGCAACGCGCATACACCGTGGCAAGCGAGCATTCTCTCTCTCCCTTAGTTCGCCGCTGTAATCGAATCGACACTCTCTATCTATCTTATGGGAATGGGATCCACGGCTCGACGACCATAGTATCTTCACATGACCCGCTTCCTCACCACTCACCCACTTGCCCCCATCCTACCTCCGTGCAGAGTCTTACACTATCAAGAGACGCACGTGCTATCTAACATCAAAACAAACGCCACGTGCTTTGATAGGATTTATTAAAGGGCTCACTAATATATATATATAGATGCATATTTATATATATTAGTGAAATAAAATAAATTACATATGACTAAGGCGTAGATTAATAAATATTGGAATAATCCAATTGAAACTCTACGATCTGAAAATTGGAAAAACTTAAAATAATA